>JAEIIJ010019817.1:0-15866 GCA_018904815.1 Drosophila ogumai | reverse complement strand
TCAGGTCGCAGTCTACTCTGTAGGCGTGGGTTCGAATCCCACTTCTGACAAGATTTTTTTCGCTTTTTTATTTATACTAATTATTAATAAGTAATTATATCCAATTATATAAATTAGGGGACGAAAAAAGAATTAAATTTTAGTAATTTGCTCTGACCAATTCCTGGCTCTCGCTACTTTAATAGTCAGGATGGCCGAGTGGTCTAAGGCGCTGCGTTCAGGTCGCAGTCTACTCTGTAGGCGTGGGTTCGAATCCCACTTCTGACAAAGATTTTTTTGTAGTTTGTATCTTTATCGTTCTAATCAAATTGTTTATTTTTCTGGTTATTTTGGTGGGTTTTTAGTGGCCCGGGGCCAGGAATAACAATTTGATTGTGTGCATGTAAATAAATATGCGCGTGTGAGCGTTTTCAGTTTATGGCGTAAACAAAAACATGCGCGAAAGGCCAAAAACTTCAATCAAGTGAAATGGAAATTGAACATGAAAATGGAAAAACATGTGGGAATACGCAAAACAAATTGTTTGGGCGAAAAAGCGAAAGAACGCAGGCGGCAGGTCAGGCGGATGGAACATATGTATGCTTCCCGGAATTGCCAAAATTCCGCAATTGCGGCTCCACTGGGGCTCGCAGAACGGAGACTACGTGGGTGTCGCGTCTGTTTAGATTTTTGGGAAAATCAATGCCGGCGATTTTGGGCGGGCTTTGATTTTAATTTGATTTTAATAAACTTGTTGCCCTGATAAATTACAACCATTCCTTCGCATAGGGGGAGGTGATAACTCATGGCGCCTCCGCCGTCTGTGTTTAACATTTAAATTACCCGTTGTTTTTACTTTTTTGTGGGTAATTTATTCGTGGAATTGATCGGCTGCCCTTTCAATGATTGACTTGACTTTTATGTGGATTTTTATAGGCGTTGCATTGACGTGTGTATTGGGCCGAAAAGCCGAAAAATCCCCAAATTGTATACAGTTACAGAGTTTATGACTCTGCAGAAATACGCCTTTATGTTCGCTCACTCAAGTCACACACAAACAGAATCTTAAGTGCACACACAAAAAAGTCACATTTTTTACAGGGTTACTGCCAATTGTAATTTTGGAAAAATATTTAAAACTGAATTCCCTTTTGTTGTTGCTGTTTTCCCAAAATTAATCATACCAGTTTCAGGTTAGTCTAATGAATAGTCTCCGAGTAATCCCACACTAATTCTTTTGAAGGTTGCGGAAACATTAAAAATATGACTTTTTAATTTGGGTGACCAAAATCACGACTAATGACACTTTATTCTTCTCCAAGAAAATCTTATCGGTGTGAATTTACTCAAATAATAATTTATGAATTTAAGTATACTGA
This sequence comes from Drosophila ogumai, assembly GCA_018904815.1. NCBI lineage: Eukaryota > Metazoa > Arthropoda > Insecta > Diptera > Drosophilidae > Drosophila > Drosophila ogumai. Next base: position 14,508 of record JAEIIJ010019817.1, on the reverse strand, counting down.
ATAACAACTTTCAAAAGTACATTTATTTGTGTTACCAACTCGAGATCTGCATTATTGGAATTTTTATGAGATCAGTTATAAATTATTGTTTTTATTTTCACATTGTGGGTCGAGACGTATTTTGTGTTTACTGATTGCTCAAAAGATAATCAAAAAGATTTGTTATATATTTAATAAAAAACTGTCTTTAGTCGAGCAATCTTTTGTAGAATCTCTTAACACTGAATCTTATTAATCTGATATCCCATATTCATAGGCGATATGGCACGTTTCTTTCGGTGTATTTCTGCATTATTGGTTGTGTGTAACTTACAGTTTATTTCATGGGCCACTCGTCGTCGTTTTTCAGATAAGCAACGGAAGCTGTAGCTTTCGGATTTTCGGTATTCCGGATAAACGGAGGATTATCTGGGGGACGGGGTTAACTTTCCGAAAATTCCTGCAAGTCAATCAACCCGTCAGTTATGCTGTTGATATTTCATTTTTAGCTTTTTCGCTTCTTCGGCTTCTCGACTTTTCGCCTTTTGTTGCTGGTATTTATAGACGCAAACATGGAAGCGCAGCCAAAATTAAAGCGTACGCACCAAAGAAACACACACACACACTTCGCACACACAGAATTTCGTAATTGCACGGCCGGTTGGGCTTTTAAAAATCTTTCTTACATTACTAAACACATTTTATAACACGAATTTCGTTTAATTTTATAATCGTCGCCAGCTGAAATATAAAAACACACACCGACTCCGTTGTTTTTAACCACGCGATGTTGACTGCGACGCTGCCGCCAGCTGAATGCAGGCAGCGACGCAGCGCAGCACCAGAAAAGCTAAGCGATCGCACAGTGGGCCACAAGGTAAACGTATTAGAGTAAATTTTATACGGATCGATTCATAGAGTTTTCTATTGTGGGCCCTGTAAGCCGCCCACACCCACGAAATGTCAAGGAGTATTGGTTTCCTTCGGCATATTATAGTGTGGGCCAAATGATATTCTTAAGTATTGCCAATAAACTAGCTTTATGGCCCACTATGCGATCACTGGATTAGCGGAGAGCGCGAGCGACTGATAGCGACAAGAGAGCAACCTGCTGCGAGAGTGAGGGCAGAGTGGGTGAGCGAGAGAGCTTCAGGTTTGGTTGTTTATTGCGCGTCTTCACCAAAAGTGAGAGAGGGAGAGAGAGAGAGAGAGCCAAAAAGAGCAAGTTAAATGCGTGGGCGAAACACAGACACACCCACCCACACACACATTCTTATTTTAAACACGTGCAATGCAAAATCTTAACAAAAAAGAAAAAATCAAAACAAATGCAACATAAAGATGTATTTTAAAGATAACTTTTGTTAAACCCTTAAAAGCGAAACTTTCGGATAAACTTATTTACGTAATTCCTATTTTATAAAAATTTGCGATGTTTTCAGATATTATTTAAAGTTAAAAAAGCCCTTTTTTATATTTTTGTTTTTCTTATTAATAATAAAAAATGTGGGCTTACATTTTTTAATTGAATTAATTTTGTCTGAGCAAATTTTGTTTAAATTTAATATTATTTTGAGATAATCCCAATTAAGAATTATAGAAATAAAACTTAGTCGTAGTGGAAACAGGCTTTATTTAAGCCACCTGTGTGGTCAGGTGCTTTCTTTCCACTTCGTCTATCCATTCTGAATGTAAATACATATATTTCACTCCCATAACGTATACGCCCCCGCAATAATTTGTTTTACTGCAGACATAAAAAACTAAGCAACAATATTCGAAAAATACAACAAAATTATTTGAGCTGCCAAAAGCCGAGACAATGAAACCTGTTAATTAACTTTGTACAAATTTGGCAGAAAAGTGTCGCGACAAAATAGTCATATCGAAAATAAGAGGGAGTAGCAATTGATTAATGCTCCGCCAAGTCTTCAGTTATTTCAGACCCTCCTCTTTTTATATATTTTTAGTGCTTTTTTGGATTTGACTTTGAACTTGAAAAGGAGCATTGACTTGGAGCAATAGAGTTGGTTCAAATGAATACTAATTGAAACGTCATGGGGAGTATTATGCGAAGATATTTTGTGAAGGGGAAGTTATTAATAATTTGAAAATATTTAAAATCATTATTATTTTAAAGTAGATTACATTATCTTTACTATTTCTACACTCAAATCAATGTTTCTCTTTTAAAAATGAATCACTCAAATCTAGAACAAAATATAAATAAGAGCAAATATTTCTATGAGGATTTCAGTGATGGAAAAACGTTAAAGTTTATTCTTTTCTATTCACTATCCTTTATTTATTCATATTAATGACCTTTAACATTTTTTAAGACAAACCTCTTTGTTGAAAGTCAAATTCCCAATCGGAAAGATAAATCTATTTTTCTAAATCTAAATCCAAATTTAAATATGAATGCAATTATGGAAAAACTCCATAAATCAAGTCTCCCATGAACGTATGTCGTTTAAGCTGTCCAATGCTCTCAAATGGTAATTTATCACCTGGTATCAGAGTTAAATAAATTAAGCAATACTCCCTACCCAAAAAAATAAAGAAAAAGCTGTATGCAACCCCTCAAAATCAAGAGAGATTAAATCTTTGTAAACTGGACAATATCTTCATTAAACGATTGGTTCTACAAAGACGGAATCAAGGTAAGCTGGCAGGTGATTCTCGAAGCGAGTTGTTAATCGCGGTGTTAACTTAATCCGAACTCCATTTACACCGACTCCTACTTGGCAGAAGCCGCCGTTCAATGCCTGATTTTAACCTTTGTTAACAACTCCACACTGACAACTCGTGGCGTTTCTGGCCGGGACGGGATTTTCCATTGTTGACCCACATAGCTCCCCAGAATTGTTATGGTAATTTACAACCTCCAGTTAAATATTTCAGCTGCACCCAACTGCAGCCCGCTGTGCGGTTGTTTATACGCGTCTACTTGTATTGTGATCGAGTTGACAGTAGCACAAATTTTGATTGATGACGCCTGATTGACATTCGGGCAATTTTCTAATTCTATTTCGAGTCTCAGCCAGAAATTGTGTCGCCTTTTTTGTGGGTCACACTGTGGTTTATGCTCTCGGCTCTTGGGTTGGGAACATTTCTTGCACTGAAGCGATCATTAATCATAATGAATGCGAGTGCAATTGCCGTCAGTCTGAGGTAGTCATTCAAGGGGCTGTGGCTATTTGCTATCTGCCAGCTGTTAGCCGCTGCTAACAAGTAAATTAATAAGAATTATGTATGCTGGGTGGCTGTTAAGAGCGTAAACTTTAATTAACTTGGGCTGTCAGGTCGCGTCGGGCGATTAACATACGCGTATGCCTATCAAGTGTCTGCCATCAGTCTATAAAAATGGAAAACACGCGTATCCAGTGCTCGCAGCACTCGACTCCAGCTCCGCTCGAGGCACTGGCACTCAAAGTCAAAGTGGAGCGGCAGCGGCTTCAACTAATTGAAATGCATTGAAAGTGCGTGAGACCAGTAACTGCAACTGGAACTGCAACGTGTTGCACTTGAAGAAAGCGGAGGAGTTTGCTTTAACTCATAAATCGATCATAACTAAGCAAAAACTAAATCAAATTCAGTTTGGAATGCTCATCTATGCTAGTTTTTTCTAGATTAACAAATCTGCATACTTAATTAAACATTTTAATCTTTTAAAATTGAGAATTTTAACGATGTAACCCCTTATCAAATTTTGAAAATGAAAAAAGGAAAAATATTTTTTTCTTTCTGACATGGCTAGAAAGACTCGCCAGCTGATGCTGATCAAGAATATATATGGTTTATGGTGTCGGAAATTACTGCTCCCCTGAAAAATTATAAAGCCCTTCAAGAAGACCGGAAATATTTGAATTAATAAGATAAGTTTAATAAGATAATAATTTTTTGAACAAATTAAAGTACATTTTCATCTGTACTTTATTTTATGTAAGGAAACATTATGGTTTTCAAGTGTAATAACAAGCTGATACGAATGCTGCTGCAGCTGCGTGTGAAATGTCAAGCGGTTCAGACTCCGGCTAGTTGACATTTGCCAGTTTCAGTTGCCTGAAAACCACAACTTAATTACTCCCGTTCGATCGCCAAACTCCCGAAAATGTAACATCGCGTTTATCGGCATAATGTCGACTGCCATTATTTGTTGCACAACAGAAGTCAAAACATATAGAAAAAGTGACACTTGCCAATCTGCACGGTGTGATGTATGACGTTGACCTGATTTCGCCTGCTTTTTATTATCATTTCCATCTGCTGCATGTTGATTTCGCCCGTCTCTCTGTCTGTCAGCCGTTCTGTCAGTACAACACACCTTTCCGTGACGCGCCAACCGGCAATTTGTCTTTGCCTTTGGGGCGCCGTTTATAATAATTCATCGGGAAAGCTCGCTCATTCGTATTCGGGTGTGGGCAGCAAGTTCAAAGTGTTAAGTGTGATTGGCCAACATGTGTAATACACGGCGTATGCTTAATGTCGCTCACGACGACAATGCCAGCGAATCGGATTGGTCTTCTGACACGTCAACGAGCACAGTCAGGATGGCCGAGTGGTCTAAGGCGCTGCGTTCAGGTCGCAGTCTACTCTGTAGGCGTGGGTTCGAATCCCACTTCTGACAAGAACTTTTTTCTCTTTTTATTTATTATCTACTAATAGCAATGCCATAATTATATACGGTAGAGGGGTTTCTAATTTATGTAATTAAGGAAAAACGCCTAAGATAAACGTAATTTGGTCTGAGCAATTTCTTTTACTCGCTACTTTAACAGTCAGGATGGCCGAGTGGTCTAAGGCGCTGCGTTCAGGTCGCAGTCTACTCTGTAGGCGTGGGTTCGAATCCCACTTCTGACAAACATATTTTGCTGCCACGATCTTCCTATGCATCTCTAAGAATCCTGACACAATGATTCCCATTTGTTTTGGAACAGCAATAAGCCGGATTTATAAAATGAATACTCTGCTCAGGGGCGCCATAAAAATTACAAGTAAATCAATTTGTAGCCGCCTAATTGTCAATATTCCAATCACATAATCGGCTGCCAGTCAGCGATTGCCCCCGGCTGTCGGGCAGACAGATATAGATATAGACATGGGGACCACACACACAACCCCCCTGGTCTTGTCCGATCCGATCCCATGAGAATTATCGACGTCTGGCATCGCCGCAAACACACAGCTCCAAGTCGGACTCATACCCATTCAGCTCAATCAGACTGAAATTAAAATGCTGACTGAGCGCGATTTCAGATGCGGCCCACTCAGTGGTTCGTGTGTTTTCACAATTGTTCTTGGGAAAACAGATCAGGCCCATCTGTAATTATGCTTCTGTGCGCTCGTAAAATGCAATCAACTGGCCAGCGACAATTGACAATTTGGCCAGCTACAAAAGCAAATATTCTTATAAAAAACATCATTAAATTGTAGCTGTTAAACTTTTATTGCATTTGTTTTAGCACTATACAGACTTTGGAAAATTAAGGCGGGCCTGGCCATAATCGGCTGATGGGTCAATTGACAGGCGACGGCGACAGAGGCTGCAGTTTCCAGCAGACAATGCAAATGGACATCTCGGGAATATGAGTGATGTGACAAGTGGATGCTTATCTACGGCCCGACGCCCCTGTTTTTTCCAAGAGGCTTTCCTCCTTCGCCTGATGAGCAGCCATTGAAATTTATGACTTCGTCAAACAGCCAATTGATTGGCTTTTAAATATCCAAATGAATGCTGCCACTCGCAAATTGCAAAACCATAATTAATGTCCACAAATCGCTGAACGCAAACGCCCGTACCAACACCTGCAGCTCTCTGGGTATACTTATTTATTTATGGAAAAGCTTTTAACACATTTTAAAATTAATTTGGGGATGGGGATGGGGATGCTGCAAATTTATGGCAGTCAAAATTGATAAGCGCAATTCCTATCTAAATGCTAATTTCTGGCGGAACGCTCTGAAGTGGCAAGTTAAATATCAATTAAATGAGCTGGTTGGTATTGGCATATCTATTTCTAGTTATCATTATTTATAAAAATAAACATTTATTTTCTGATTTTACAATTATACTTAGCTTCAATACATCAAGATTACATGTAAGAAATTATTTTTTTTAAGATTCCTAATTTCGTTATTTATTTTTAGAAAACTTTATCTAATGCTAACAATTTTTACAAATTTCAAAACAAAATATAATTTTTTGGGAGTAATAATTTCCTAAGTTGGCTAAAAGGAATGTTCACTGTGCTCCCCTGAAAGTTCAGCCTTATAAGCTTTCCACAGATCTCGCATAGAAAGCTAACGACCGAACGCGCACCACCCCCTTTAGACACGCTCTCTTGCCGAACCCGAAACCAAGCTTACCACGCCGAAATAATAGCTTTGTGAGAACGCGAAGAAAGCGCCAAGCTTTCGGCTGGGATGTGCCTTCGAGTGACGCACGCCAAGCTTTCAGACAGTCGGCGCGCTGAAGTGACGTAGGGCAGAATGCAGAACAGGGCCGTAGAGCCCCCAACTAATTAGTAGATTAGCAGTGACATTATATTGGATCCCCTGGAATTCACTCGCATTAATCGGAGCCGCCCATTGAATTCAACGACCCTCGGGTAAAAGCTTTCGGACATCGTTAGTTTTTGAAAAGCACGCGGTCGAAAAGAATCCGTAATAATAACAACAAGGGGTAAGGTTATTCAACCCACGAGAACAGCTTCAGTGCAGCAGGAGCGACACAGACAGCGCAGCGCAACAGGTGACAGGTGAGTTGTGTATTTACTTAGTCGGCCCAGATATCGGACAAAGAAAATTAGAAGCAGCTATGTACTTAATTTCATGGCATTTTGTAAATGTTTGACCACGCGGGGACCGCACTGTAAGCTCCAGTTCTACTTGAAGCTTTTTCATGGCTGTGCATTTAATTGGCGCAGCTTTTTGGCTTAAACTGCTGCACCGCGAAAGCTTCCGTTCGATGAAGAAAAAGATGCGAGAGAGGGACATTTGGTCTTTGCGGTTTTGTTTTTATTTTTGTACCTTGTACGTCTGTATGTGTGTATGTGTATAATTAAAATAACTTCTTACGAGTAATTTGTCCCCATTTTCCAAATAATTGCATTTAGTTTTCCTTGCTTAAGTTTTGTTTATAGCTTTGAATGATCAATTATATTTTCTTTGAATTAGATCTCAAAAGGTATCAACAAGATAAGATAAAACAATATTATCAATGTACATTCGTACAAAGTTATTTTCTTGATTAAGTAATAAGTGCATCCTATAACTTTGACGACCTAGGGTATTATTATTTTTTTTTATTGAATTATTAACACATTTTGCGATTTTCTTTTGCCTATAAACATTTAGATCTATTATACGAAAGATAATCGTATTTGATCTTCTTAAAATTGTATTTGTAGAATCGAAAATGGTAGAAACTTATATTTTTCAGATCATAACATATGTATGTATGTCTTAATGAATCCTCACTTTTTCAGCATGAGCAACTTGCGCATTTGCCAGGCCATATCCCTGAATCCTAATGCATCCTCAACCGAAACCGCCTCGGAATCGGAATCTGTATCCTCGAGGGTCTGTATGATGGGCTGCCAGCTGGAAAATCCCAAGGAACTGCGCCGCTTTCCAGTCCACGATGCCGATCGGTAAGCCTTACCAAGAACAGCAATCCCCCTTAGATGCTCTCCCGGAGCCCAATTTAAACCTGTTTTTTATCCAGTAGAGCGAGCTTTCCGATCCGATCGAAGCTTACATCAGAATTAATGCCCATTTGCGATTCCCGTTCCCATAAAATCAGAAGCTTTGGCCTCCGCTCCACTCCCCCTCTTGTTTTTGTCCTCCTCTTCTTTGGTTCGCAGTCAAAGGCCATTGAACTTGCGCTTGCTCTCCGCCTGGAAGTGCATCGTTTTAATAGGGAAATTTCAATGCCATGGTGCAGAAACTGCAGCTAAAACGCAATTGAATGGATGGTGCCGCCATTATGGGGGAGTCGGAGTGTGGGTGGGGGTCGGGCTCGGGGTGTTTTCGCAGACTCGCGTCTATTTTTAACTCTGACGCTCTCCCGTAAATGCAGCAAATGCGTGAGGGAGAGTGCCCCCCACCGCCCCAGATGCACCGCTCTGCTCTGCTGGCCGTGAAGTTCTTTAATTTTTCTTAGTCTCTAGTTTCGCAGTTGTTGGGCAAAAGCAAACAGTTCCGTCTGCCAAAGTTACTTGGCATTGGCCATGGAGTTTAGGGTGGACCTCAATCGAAAGTCATGACTTTTATTAATTTGGGTATTATTTGAAGTGAACTTTGATACCATAGCTAATCTAGCTGACATTGAAAGGTTCCTTTTATATTATCAAAAACTACCGACTCACTTTCATCTATATGTATGTTTTTGTTGACATTTCAAAAACGTTCTTCACTTATGATAAGAAACTAAGATTAGAATGGGCTTTTTTGTGTTATTCATTATCTCCATAAGCTTTGGATGATTCTTGGAGCGTGGGAAAAATATTTCAACTGAGTTATTAATGGTGTTTTTATTGACAGAAAAGCTTTAAATTTATATTTTTATTTAATTTAAATATTGTGAAATTTTAAAAACAATTTTAAATTGCAAAGATAGCTGCTTTACGGCCTAGGTTTCTACAGATAAAGTATCTATTCTTTTTAGCTTAACTCCTAAAATTGGGTACACCTTAATATACATCTATAAAACGAGTAGCAAAACAATAACAACAAAATAGGAGGAAGTTGACTTGAGCAGAAGCTGCAGCAGCAACAACAACAACCAATGCAATTGCAACAAAACTTCGCGGCAAAACATCCGCTCTGTCGGGCGAAAGCACAGCACTGTCTCCCTCGCACACACAGAAACAGTGTGTGTGCAAATGAAAGGCACTGTGGGGAGCATAAAAAAAGCTTTTTACAGAACTTTCGGGAGAGCAAGTAGCGACAGCAAGTCGGATCTAATTGAAAGCTACAGCGGGAAAAGAACAAAACTCCAAATGCAGTTTTCCAGTAAACAAAGAACCGCTCAACCGATCGCAACGCTCTCTTGCCACCGCTCTTTCTTCCGATAATTGGTATGTTGTGAGTTCACAGAATGAAGTGCTAGTTGTTGTTGTTGTGTATGTCTTAAATAACTGAGAGCTTTATCGCATCGAAAGAATTGAACTAAGCTTTTCAACTCCGGAACGACTTTAATTGTGAAAATTCTTTAATTGCAGCTGCAAACTCTGGCTGCGTCACTTCGGCATCAGCGAGAAACGCTTGGATCAGCTTGGCGGCCTGCAAAAGCTGCGCATCTGCCTCAGGCACTTTAGCCACCGCCAAGAGATGGCCAAGACCCGCATCAAGATGACGCCGCTGCGCAAAAGTCCCAAGGGAATAGTGCTATCCAATAACACGGGCTCTTTCGGAAGTGCAGGAGCAGGAGGAGTGGGTGGACTTCAAGGAGGAGGAGGTGCAACCAAGACGGTGGTGGATAGCACAACCATTGAAATTGTAGACGTGAGTTTGGCTATCAATTTTATTTTATTTATACATACAAAGCTTCCCTTATTAAGTTCTGATTTTGCATTCCGATTAAACTTTAGATAAAGTTAAAAGTTTAACAATCCCCTTGTTCTTGCAGAGTCCTACTAGAGATATGGAGAAGCCGCAGCATCAGACCAAGAAGCCGACGATCATTATGCCCACTATGCCGCAGCGTTCGCATTCAATCAGTTCCTCAGCCTCTAGCGATGTGCAGTCCATCAACTCAGACTACGAAGCTTCACTGCCACTGTCCACCTTGGTGGACACCCAAAACGGGAGTAATAATCGAACTGAGAACGGGCAACCGACGAAGAGGAAACTCTACCTGATCACTGAGAAATCCGATGAGACCAATGGCCATATGTTGGAGACCAATGGACAGCCCAAAAAGCGCAAGATGTTCGTGGTGGTGGAGCAGGAAAAGGAGTCCTCGACTGGCAAGAAACTGATGATTGTGACCGACAAGCCACAGACCGATCTCACGCAGCATTTGGAGAAGCTGCTCCCCGAGATACTGAATCGCATACAGGACAAGGACAAGCAGAAGCAGATCAAACCCACTCCAGTGGTGGTTAAGACCAAGCCAGTGGTGGTTAACAATCCCACGGTTATCACCAGACCCCACATAACGTTGCCGCCCAAAAAGAATCCCACAAACTTTGTGAAGCTGGCAGCCATGCCGCCAAGTCCAGTGCCTTCGCCCGTTCAAATGCCGCTTCCAATGCAGAATAGCAAGCCCAAGGCTGTGGAGGAGGAGGAACCCATTAATCCTGAAGAGATCGAGACTAACATTAACCTGTCGCCGGACTTTCGCTTCCTCATGAAGATCCTGCCTAAACTGGAGCAGCTGCCTGAGCCGCACAAGCAGAACGTGAAGCGATCCATTCAGATCTTTGTGGAGAAGAGCTACAGTATCTACGGCCAGAAGGATTAATCAGTTAAGCAGTATTGAAACTAAGATTTAATTACCATTTGTACGGCAGCCGAGTTCCCATTTTCATAACCCGTAAGGGGCATTTTACATTTTGTTGTCCAAGACTGAAGCAGAACCAATATTAATTTATTTAAGCCAAGGCGCGGAGCTGGAGCAGCTCCCCCACTTAGATATATGTAAGTCACTCTACAAAATTTGATATTACCCAAATGAATGGCGGTTTCCGGGTAGTTTTTGAAAGCCATAAACTTAGAGTTAAGATTGAAGTTCTTTCTATATTGAATATACGAAAGCATTTGCTGAGCTTAATAAGAAAACAATTCAAACTAAATGCTGTTTTACTCTGGGAGTATCTGAAAGCACCAAGAACCCAATTAATAAATAACACCTTGATTTCTTTTATCGTATCTTTTTGGTTTTTTTTTTTGTTATGTTTTTTGCATTGTAATTCCAAAGAACTTTATTTAGTTTGAAAGCATTTTTTACGATCTCGTCCTTTCTTTTCTCGTTTGTTACGTTATAATAATATTTAGTAAGTCTAATGCGGGTTTATTTAGTGTGTGTTTGGGTTTAGTTTAGTTAATACAATGGTTAGTGTGTGTCGTTACGATTTTCGTGTATGTAATTAATGCAAGGTTCTGGGTTTTGGCCATCCAGTCGACGGCGTTTTCTAATTTACACTTCCTTGCAGACAGAAGTTAGTTGTTATTGGCTTAGTATCGTTTTCGTTAGTAATGCTATGTGGCTAATGCGGTTAATACGCACACACAACACACATATGCATTTGGTTAATTACATATATACAGTTAAACAGTTGATGTTTAAGTTTAAACACTTTGCTTGCGAATCGAGGAAACCAAATCGTGTTTTGTGTGACCTTTGATTATTAGGGAACTTTGTTGCGTGCTTTTACTGGATGAGGAGATTTTCTACATGAGAGGAGAAATTTAATTCCGTTTCGAGTGCTACAATTATATAATCGCGTCATATAATATATATATATTCTTTTTACAACATTTAGCAAATTTCCCACATAAACTCGTATATCGTATTTTTCGGTTAAGCTTTTTGCCTTCGATTTATAGTTTATATAATTCAATATATATATTTATTTCGTGTTCGTTTGTTAACTACTTTTTGGTTGTGGCCTACAATTAGCATTTCGGGTTAGCGTATCGAGTGTTTTTTACATGCTTTTTATAAGAAAAAATATTTGCCCTTCTACGAAACAGTTATGTCATCATCCTCAAGAAGCAATCACAAAGTTTTTCTCTAAGTTTATGTTCGTCGATTACAATAGGTATTTACATAATTTTTGTTGTTTGTTCCGAGTGTCCGGGGGTTAGTAGTACTTCAGTGTAAGCAAAACTACAGGCTACGCTTTTGCGGTCAAGTTGAAAATGCTCCTTTTACACATCGAGTTAATCATGTGATACTACCGAGTGTGTGGGTTAAAAAAACTGTGTCACAATTTCTACAAACAGCCTTTTGTTAAACATGTTAAACGTACATCTATACGAGTATCTGTTATATCTGTTATACGTTAGCAAATTAGAGTTATATATATCGTAGTATATATGAGTATTCTTTAGTTTTTACATTTTATAACCTGAGCGCAATCATTTTTTATGGTTCACTCTACCAATTCGTGACCAAAAATTCAAATTTCGATAGTTTTTCCAATTGTCCTTGTTCGATCTCCTTCCAATACATATATATTCTGGGTATTATGCAGTTTAGATGCACTATGTGTGTGGGTTACCTGTACTCTAATACAAACTTGAAGAAATCTGTAGGGTGTTGTTTGCTTTTAATCTCAAAATATTGTCCACAGGTAAATATCGTGTGTCCCATATATATATATCGTATATATCGTATTTAGTTGGTTTTTCACAGTGTTACATACATATAGCTATAAATTCTAATTAGCAAATGCATTGGGTTGTTGAGTTGGATCCACTTCAAGTAATGCGCGACAAATGAAACAATTTGGATTCGTTTTCTTCTCTTTTTTTGTTTTGTTCTTATTTTTTTTTTTATACAAACAGTTTACACAGTGTTTTCTTGTTTTTATTCGTTCAGTTAAACGTAAATTAATGCGTAATACGTATCTAATATATATATATAGTTAAGAATGATCCGTAAATCGGTTTACAAGTCAAATACTATAATGCAGATCCTTAACTTATGAACTCATAACTCGAACATGAAATCATACATCGCTTAATATATCGAGTGTGTGATTTACTTTAGGGTTTAGGTATTATGTTTTATGTTTTTAAGTTCTATGTTTTATGTTTTAGTTCAAATCGAGGGTGTGTCGTATAATGTACATGTCCATTACTTATCGTACTCGTACTAACTCGTACTTACTGACCTACACAGAGATAGATAGAGAGAGAGAAATGTGGGCTAATTATTGGTGGGGATGGTGGAGATAATGTTATGTACACGAAAACTAAGTATCCCTCTGCTACATATGAGTAGCAGTGCTTCAAAATGTGGGATGCAAATGATGTATAAACCCTAACTGGCATTCGAGTGTGTGTGGTGTCAAATGAGGGATAAATCTGTACTCTATATTATTTATGGTTAAGAAAAAACGTTAGTTTATATAAAACAAAAGGTGAAAAGAAATTCTACATTTTGCACACTGATTTCTGCCTTTGCTTTGCTTTTCATTTCTTTCATTTCATTTCGTTTTTGTTTTGTTTTTGCTATGAGATCTCCGTGAAAGTTTTGAATTCATATTTGTTTTTCATTTTCATTTTCATGTTCGTTTGTTTTTCTTTTATGTTTTAGGCTAGTCCATACATGTATATATCGGTTAATATATATAATGCTATAATTAATAACTACATACATATACATAAGAAAGCAGCACAGTTAAGAGAATCGAAGAGTTGGAGGAAAAGTAGTTTAGTGTAGCTCTAGTATCTCCTCCGATTATATATATATTCATGCGCTGTGTGTGTGTTTTCTTTTTATTTCTCTAAACATTGAAGACGAAACGAGACATTCAAAATACACTCACACACACATATATATATATATTTTTTAAACGGTATACATTGCGTTTTTCGTTTTTAATTTCGTTTAGTGCTTAGGCTTAAGCTACGTAAAACCAAAGTTTGACATTTCATATATTGCATTTCCTCAAATTAGTCAATCAATCAATCGATCTGCATCTGAATCAAGGTCAAATGAGAAAACTCAGTCTTAAACATACATATATAATGTTCTCCGTAGCCATTTGATCCTCTATAACCGATCCTGTCCTGCACCTTAGCGATGAGCATTAAGAGAGAGACAGAGGTGTGTGTGTGTTGTGTTTGTGTGTAGTTAAGTCGAAAAATTAAACTATATTACATTGGTAAATCAACTAAAAGCAAAGGTAGTATATATGTATATGCGTTATAGCAACTAAAATCGAATTGATTCGGGCGCTGCCTTTGAATGGGGACCAAACTTGGATGCCAATCGCCCGAACCATTCACTGGGGAGGGCAGTGTGTCGTCCACTTGTTGGTTTTTCCTTTTTATTCGTAACATTTAGGCAAAATATGCTTCAAAAAAAGAACCCTAACAAACTATTATCAAAGCGAAAAAATTGTCATAACTAAGGTTAAGTTGAAATTTTTTAGATTATATTTTATTTTATTTTTTATATATATATTAATTTATATCGTAATTTTTTGTTCAGTCGACAGTTGAAACTTTGAACTAATTTCCCTTTTCCATCTAATATTGAGTTAGCTCTGACTTCTTGTCGAGTCAGACACATTTTTTGGAGTATATATGTATCTAGAAACCAGTTTCAAAATTGAAGCTTCAAAAGTTTGTTGTGTGTGTAAACGAAAAAATATATATAGTGGCATTATCTTTCGATTCGTTAGCTAACAGAAATTGAATTTTTATCCCGGGTTTGTTGCTCGCTTTGAGGTAAATTTTTGGCAAACAAACTTTGTGGATTTGCGTGCTTGTTACTATTTGTTATACTTTAAATATATGGATATATATTTATCGATATATTTAATAGTTAAGCATTTATTTATATAT
>JAEIIJ010019816.1:0-95650 GCA_018904815.1 Drosophila ogumai | reverse complement strand
GTTCGAAGGCGACCCGAACGCTGCTTCGGCAGCCTTCGGCAGCACCTTCGGCTCCGTTGCCGATAGAGAATTTGTTCGACGAACGTGTATAACTGCAAACGAAGATTTGGCTATCCCCAAAAAAATCTCAAAAGTTGAAACCTTTCCCTAAAATATCCACCCCTGATATTCGCCTCATCTGATACTCAAACCACCTCTGGTTATCCACAAATGCTGGTCACACTTTCCTTGAAAATAGCTAAATCGATCTAGAGGTGGGAGAAACACCGATGTTTTGTAGCCAATATTTTTAGCTGAAACATAGCTATAGCTAATTACCGATAGCAGCTAGTTTAGCGGGAAATTATCTGAACTGGCAACGCTGCCCGCTGGCTGCTCTTCGGAAAAACTCAAAATAAGAAAGAAAATGAATGAAGTGCAGTGAAAACTAAGTGCAATAAATTCTCCACTCAGAGAGCAACTCAGTGCAATACACCATGGCCACAAAGTAAGTGCAGTGATAAGGATATATAGCAGTGCGAAAACTTCTTGGGTCTTCTGCATGTCTGTGTGTTTGTGTGGGCGGCGCGCTGTGTATGTGAGGGTATTTTTGTGTTTGTTTTGAGCTGCAGCCTCCGCCCACTCCTCCCCTTTTGCCCACCAGCTAATTCGCATTCACATACACAATCAGCGTAGGAAGAAGAGGCAGGCGAAGAAAGTATCGATTCCGCGATAAGAGCGGTGAAATTGATCAAATGTCAAGAGTTCAAACGGTAAAAGTAACCGGTTAATGGGAAACATTTATGCTTTCTTTAAAGATTATCTGGAGATTATAATGGAAATAGCAAAATCAATTATCAAACGAAATTGATTACTAATAATCGAGTAATTAAATAATAATCAAGACGAATGATAGTCAAAACAATGTTCTTGGGCAAACTGAAATTGGCAAAAAAATACATATGTGTCTGTAAAAACAATAATTTGCTTAAATGGTAGGAGATATTTCTAAATAATCAATAAATATTTAACGAGACAAGGGAAATTTACTGTTTTTCATTAATATTTTGTTCAGGAAAAAAAGTTTTTATACTTTTTCCTATATCACAATTAATAAATTATTTATTTAAATGTAATGATCGGAGTTCGACTGCCTGAAACAACATTAGTCATCAGTCATAGGAAATATGTTATCTAAACAATGCACAATTACTGAGTTTATGGTACTTAGTACTCACGATGTGTATGTTTTATATTTTTACTCCTCTGCAATTGGCCCAAATCCGTAGTATTTAATTAATATTAAGAATTGACAGTTCCCTAAATTACCTATAATTAATTCCTGGTTCTAAGGTCAAAAACCTTTAAATTTCTTTTTTTTAAGATTCCCCCTGTTAACTTTTCTCACGTATCAACTGTTAAATAATAACTTGGGAACTCCCCGCAGGTGTTTAATTTAATAGCAAACCCATCATGACAAGCTTATTTTTTTGGCATGATGCATTGAACAGTAAGCAGTGAGCATCATGATGTAAATTAATTTGAACCAAGTTAATTGTCGCTTCGAAGGTTGGTAACTGGTTTTTGCCAGATCTGTCAATTTAATTGTCTTTCCTACTCGAGCCCTGATCCAATGATGCTTGGGAATTTTGCAGTCATATGTAAAAAGCGTAAAAAGCTTGCTGATTTAGTAGGTGGACAGAAGTGTGATTTTTTTTGGTATCTCAACATCGCTTGAGTCAAAACTTGTTTGCCTCTTAATTAAGCCAGCCTTCGTTTTGGGCTCTACGATGAGGCATCGGTCGCGGGCTTAGATAGTTTTCGTTCAACCATAGACAGGTCATCATGTTTCGTTTTCCTCCTGGTTTTTGCGCGGTGAGTGCTGGAAATTCGTAAAGAAAGTGCATAAATTATGACTATAATATATTCTTAGTTATTCGCTGTTCTCCTTGTTAACTTGGCCTCGGCGGCGCCACAGAACTCGCCCACTTTGGTGCCACCAATTCGCACCAATGGCTTCCAGCTGGAGCCCCTCGGTCAGGAGTACTTTCTCAGGTAGTTTGGGTCAATCTTAGGTCTGTTTAGATATTAACTGAGGATTTCTATTTCCGCCACAGAATCGAGCAACCGGGTGGCACCATTCGCCAGGAGACGGTGAAACAGAACGAAGCCGGTCATTTGCAGGTTAATGGAGTGATCAATCAGCCCTACGAGGATCATGGCGCCCATTTAGTGGTCACCTATGAGGCGGGGCCCAATGGTTATGTGGCCAAGTACAGCTATGGCAAGGGACCACCGACTCCGCCGCCGCAATTTCCGCTGTTCCTGAGTCCCAATGCCCTGAAATCGGGCGCTGGATAAGCTTTAGTAGTTTTTATAGAATTAAATTCGTGAGATAAGTAAAAAAATAAACATTGCAGTGAATTTAATAATACAGTGTTAAATAGAGTTTCAATAAATTTATAAAAAATCAAATCAGAAAATTTTAATTCTTGAAGAACCGGTGAACTTACTACAAACCAAATAAACCATATTCGTTATCAAAATATTAAATCCCTTAACTAGCAACACATTTTTTAAATATATTTGGTCAAGGTAATAATCTGGATTTTCTATAAAAATCTATTCGGCAAACCACCTAGAGCTTGGTTTGTTTTTGTTTAGTTTATTAACGCTTCCAGTTTAAAACTTGTATCGATTGGAAATTAGCTTTAGCTCCAACTTGATTTGTCTTTTGAGAATGTCAGTCGCCCAGCAGCCTTCGTAAGATCATCATCACCATGTCTGTGAAATTATTTAGCACTGTGAGTTGCCCAGAGTCTCTTGAATATATTTAAAACAATATCAGCTCTAGGTCCTATTGATTCTGCTTATAAATCGGGAAATTTCGGCAGCCACAACTGGCCTTCATTTGCCGAACCTTAACGATAATGGTGTTATCTTAGTGCCTTCCGATAATAAATATTACCTCAGGTAAATATTTTGTATAAAATAGTTAATCAGTGAACAAAAAATAAGTTATTACAATTATCAAGGATCGATGTAGATGGAACGGGACGCGAGGAGACAGTTGAAGAGATTGCTCCAGGGCAGCTTCTGGTCAGAGGTAGCTTTGGACAGCCCTTTCCGGATTCTAAGTACCTGCTAGTCACCTATGAAGCCGGAACCAATGGCTATGTGGCCAAGTATAGCTACTCCGAGCAACAGAACCAGGTTCAACACCTTCCTCCGGCTGCCCTGAAAACTATAGCGGGTTAAAAGATAATCTAAAAAGTTATATAATTATGAAAAAAACGTGCTATATTTCGATTAAATTGTATGACTTTTTAAGAATAATAAAATAATTTTAAAAACGTACTTTTCTTAAATGATTTATTATTAAAAACTAGGATCAGTTTATTGCTTAAACATTCTGAAAGTTAAAGTGTTGAGTGAGTAAAACAATTTGCAAAACAAGAATAAACCCTGACTTTATTGGAATTTAAGAAACCAGAAAATTCGTTTATTTGTTTTTAAAATAAGCTTAAGCCAGTTTTAGACTCGTTTTAATGTTTTTTGGCTATGCGAATCTTGCCAAGATCTATTTCCAGTCTCAAGGCAACTGCTAACAGATCAACATGTCTGCTCCTAAAGTATTTAGCACGGTATGTTCTAAATACATTCACATATATATTTTTATAAGCTGTGGCTAATATATAGATTGTAGTTTCTTTTACTACTTGTTTTATATGAAAGTTGGGCGGCCACTTCCGTGCCCAAATCACTTCTGTGGCTAGTGCCGCCTCGTGTAACCAAGGGCGTCACTGTAGAATCCTACGAAGATCGATATTTAGTTCGGTAAAATTCATATTAAAACTTATTTTTAGCACAGAGTGACTTTCTTTTCTTAATTTCTTGAAGGATAATTCTGCCCAGTTTGGCTTACCGTTTGGAAACTGTGAAGGAAATCTCTCCGGGTAACCTCAATGTCAAGGGCTACTACAAGGAACCCTTCTTCGATCGCCCCAAGTCTCGTCCTCTGGTTCTTGAGATTAATTACGAGGCAGGTGTCAATGGTTATAGGGCCAAGTATAGCATTGTGAGAAAGGACTTTGGTGGTGTTAACTTGGCTAGTGCTGTTGTATTGAAAACTTGGGCGGGATAAATTTTGGCATAACCCGAAAACTTGTATATTGAAATGTTTAATAAATGCATACAAATAAAAGCAACAATTTTGACTTGAAAGCGATCTAAAAATTAAGAAATTTAATTTCTCAGCTCAAACTTAGCTTGGCTCTCAAACTGTAATCAATACAATTGACATTGAGTGGCCCCCAGTTTCATGCTTATATTACGTATACCACTTGTAAGCCCGCTCAACCGCAGCGATTAAGAAAACACTGAAGCTTTCTAGCCCCTAAACTCACCTGCTCGCAACGCTCACCTTTGGCGTGAGCGGAATTCTGATCACGTCGCTCGGCGCACTCTCCCATATCACCCAGTTTAGGTACTACTTGCTATATACTTCAGGCAGGCAGCTGCTGGGCCACATCAGACCTCAGACAGTTGGCACTGTGTGGCGGTATTGGCTTGTTGACTTATCAGAGTCAGCGTTCGCTCGTAGAAATGTGATAAGCGGGAACAGCGACGATGCAGCTCTAAACTTGGAAGCTTTTGGTCTACGGAATCTTTTGTGGAATAATGTTTCGGGACTGGCGCAAGTCCAGACACAAGCGATGGCAGCAGGTGCAGCAGAAGCAACAGGAGCCTTTGCTCCTCAGCGAAAGGTGGTCCACAGTGAAGCCTAAAAATTAATTTGTAGTGGAAAATATATCATAAAAATCTTCCTTGAAACTAAGATATTGAAATATTGCTTTCTATTTTTAATTGTTTATTAAATTCTTCTTGTTTAAACTTTTCTTAATTTCTACCCTGTCTTGACCTACTTACAGGGAGACTATGATTGTGTTTGTCTACGACACAGAGTGTCTTCAGGATGAGGCGGATGATCCCATAGCAGCGGTGCTGTATTTCCATCCCAGTTGGGTTTCGGACACCCAAAAGGTGGCTCTGTGCGGGCAGCTGATGGGCACTTCGTACTTCCTCAAGGATTGCTTCTTCAAGCCGCGTATCCTGGCCCTGCAGAATGGCAAGTTTGTGCTCAAGGAGTTTGGACGTTTTACCTTGGTAATTATTCATCTTTATTTCCTTTTTAAAAAATTTAAAATATAACTTAAAATCTATTTTTTAAAGGCTGTTGGCACTGATCGTAACATAGGCGATGAACTCCTAGAACACCGCGCTGAGCTTCTAAGTTCCCTGCTCAAGTTTTTCCATCGCGATTTGCAAACTCTATACGATCAGTATGCTCTGCCACCTGCGTTGAATAGCCGCAATCTCAGCGAGAAGCTCTACCACATCTTTGAGACATATCTGCCAATGCTGCAAAGGAATGGCAACACATTCCAAAATGTGCCCAGGTTGCGAATGCCAAAGGTGGGTGAATCTTGGTGCCTCCTGACAGTTAATTAATAAAGTTTCCTTTAACAGACCGCCAGTCACATCTTCCTGGAGGCCATACAGACGCTGCAGAGTTGCCAGCAGACTAAGGGGATTCTAGGCGGAGCCATACTCTACCACAACAAGTGAGTTGAAGCAAAATTTAAATCTTAAGAATTGCAGAATTTATTCCTTCTCCTTTCAGAGTGGTGGCCTCCCAGCTGAGCGACATGGTGACCAAGCAACTGGTCCTCACCGATCCCCGGCACATTCGCACAGCCGCAGAGCAGGTGTCCATCCAGCAGCAGCAGCAGTTTCACATTCCCAATGGCGTCCAGATGCTGGTGGTTTACATGGAGCAGAAGCAGTACCGCGAGCTGGTTGGAGAGGCCCAGCGGGCCCAGAATCTGCAGCTGATGAGCACAGCTCAGCTGCCGCACAGTGGAATGCCCTTTCAGTACGCCAAGCGTAAGATCAAGCGAGACAAGTCGCTGATTTTCACCCACATACCCGAGGAGGAGCAGGCGCCAGAGCAAGAGCAGCAGCAGTCGCAGCAACCGACTACCGTGGAGATGCCCCCAGCTAGACCTAAGGCCATGCGACCCACTCACCTTCCCCTGCGCCTCAAGAGCATGCATAGCAAGGACTTGCCCGAGTCTGGGATTGCATCCATCAATTTTGACGAGACAGACTCCTATCCGGAGTTCATTGGACGCACCAGCGTGTGCAACACACCGATGACCGAGAACAAAGTTCTGCCCGTGGGCAGTGTGATGTCCATTTGCGCCAATCCCGATGATCCTGAGGGCAAGGCCGAGGATGTCCACAACTCCAATGGCAAATCGCAGTCGCGCCGGAATTCCCTCAAGCTTGATGTGGAGAAGTTCTTCCAGAACTTCATCAGCAATCCCAGCAAGCAGATGACCCGCCGCAAGTCGTCGGCGGATCTGCAGGATGCCCTGCGCGCCATTTCCAAGAAACTGAACCACATCACGGGCTTCAAGACGGACGTTAATCGAAATGGAAGTGGCAATAGTGATGACTCCTCGTCGGGCTCGCCGGATTTCATAGAGAACGACGAGAAGATCACCTCGCGAACCATCAGCGATCCCACCTATCCGGTTTTCAATACCAACGGCCAGCAGATCTCGCGCAGCCTGTTCCAGCAGTTCCTCGATCAGTACCGTCGCCTATGGGGGGCGGCCAGCGAGCAGGCTCATCAGGATGCTGAGCTGGCAGCTCTGGTGGCGGAGTTCAAGGAGTTTAATGCTGAAATCCAGAAGCTGGACGAGCACATGAGACAACAGGCTGCGGAGGCGGAGGCAGCTTCGGCCGATAGGAATCTCAACAACTCTGCAAAGGCCAAGACTCCCTTGGACAAGCGCTCCATGACCTTGCCTCTAAAGTCAGCGGGAGAAGCCACATTTGGAGAGCGCACCTCCAGTCGCAGTGTAGCAGGAGGTGTACCCTTGACACCCCTAATGGCCAAGCTGTCGGTTCTGGCTCTCAGTGAAACCACACCAATTGAGATACAAACGCCGCTGACCAGCAGCAAGGTCTTTCCCCGTCGCAGTTCCCTCAAGTGCGAGGATGCAGTGGATGCCTTGGCCGTTATGTCCAGTGCTCCTGCTCTGCCGCCAGCTTCTGGACAAACCGATGGCCTGCAGCGCACGGAACTGTATATATGCGGGCAGCAGAACATGACCCTGCTGCTGCTCATGGAGGAGGGCACCTGCCATCAGCAGAAGGTGGTGCAGAAGATGGTGAGTATAAGATTGTTCCTCCTTTCTTTTCCTGTTTATAATTGATTTTCCCCCGATTTAGTTTGACATTTGCGTGGCCAAGTTTCCGCACATGGAATCTCAACTGAATCAGACTCTGAACGTGAATGTGGAGGGCGACAAGCGGGATGGCAGCAACTATAGCTTCATGTGCGTGGATGCCAAGTGGGATGTGCTGCAAAGGAATGGTCCCTGGAATCCCCTAGAGCTTAACATACTGGAGAGCATGCACTCGATACATTCCAGTGGTCACCATCATCTCACAGACTTGATACTGAGGTGAGTCCCCTATCTCTCTCTTAGGTTATAGTGTTAATTGGTGTCCCTGCCAGATCCCATGACTCTGTTTACTATGGCCACAAGAGCGGCCGGACCGAGTTCTTCTACAAGGAGCCCACCCATCAGATCAACGGCATTCCACCGCCCTCGGATCCCATTGGCAACATACAGATGCGCGCCAAGTCGCGCCTGGAACGCGATCATTCCTACATGCTGTTCTAGGACCTAGCCTAGATCATGGTCGCCGTATAATTATAAACATATTGAATACTCGCATGCTTAGCCAAAAAGAAGAAAACCAAAAACGTTAACGGGAAGCGCCGTAAAAAGCCAACTTAATGCCATCCGCTGCTGTTGTTTACTTTGCGATCTCCAGCCCCCCCACGCGAGTTGTGTCCGGCTTGGAAAATGTTTCCATATCATATACAGTAAAATAATATACAAGGGAACTCGATTTTAAAAGGATATTTATACTCTTACTTTGACGAATTTTATATGCAAATTTACAAAGAGAAACGCAGCAGTTGTTGAACTTTTCCCAAGCCCCCTACTCGCGTGGGATTCCCCTCAGCCTTGTTTTATCCTTTCACTTGATCGATGTAAAGTACAAAACTGTTTTTATGCTTCGTTTACAATGTCCAGCACTGTTGTTGTTTAATTTATAAGCTTGTAATTTGTACACTTATTTTAGTTACTATATCTTACACTTTGCTTTACCAAAGGACTTAAGTTGAGGTCGAGCTTTTAATTGTAAATACGATGCAAGAATTAGATTCGTTTAGGTGAAATAATTATTTGTAGCACACATTCCGTTCTTAGTCGTTCTATTATCATTATTTTTATGGTATTCTTAAGCGCTTTGTGCCAATTTAAATGCAAAAGACCGTCGAATGTATAAGGAACTTGAGAGGAGACATGATTTTAAACTATGAAACTGTTTTAGCAGCACTGTAAATTCTGTGCAAAATGCTATATACATAGAAGACAAACAACTATTTTGAGAGTTTTTGCGTTGACTTAGCTTAAATATACATATAACATAAATACCTATATATACATAAATATTCATATATGATACAAGGATCGGTATTGTTTTGTAGATTTATGAAAAATAAACCGTCGCGTTGTCGTCTGTGTTTGAGAAATACTTTCTTCAGAGGTTTACTTTGTGAAAAGAATGAAATTACTCCCTATTATTTTGAATTTTTAACTTTAAATGCAATGTGTTTCCTAATTTTAAATTTTGAAATCCCAAAGTTAATGATATTTTAGATATCATTTTAAGCTTTTCTCCTCCCTATTAAATCTAAGGCATTTTCATCACGATCCAAGGAACTCGTCCGTAATACTTGTAATGATAGTAATCAAAGGCCAGCTTGCCCAGGATGAGGAGGATAAGACTCGCCAGCACCGCATTAAGCCAGTCAATGGGATGTATCAGAGGACCACTATCCACGCTGACATTACACATGTCCTGGCGACTGAGGGTGAGCACCTTGGCCAGCCGCTGCTCATCCTCCTGCATGTAGGTGCAGGACACATTCCAGGCATCCCTCACAATGTCCTTGTACTTGGTTAGTAGCTCCCGCAGCCGGCTGCCAAACTTACAGGTGCAATGCCAGGGATTCCGGCTGAGCAGCAACAGATTGGCATTCTCATTGTCGTTTAAGGCATTATCCAAAGCGTAGACATGAAGTTTGCGGAGATTGTTGCCACGCAGGTTGAGCAGCCGGAAGTTCTGCAGCCAGTAGGTGTCCTCCAAGTCGTCCACATTGGATACACGATTGTTCTCCAGCTGGATGTCCACCACATGGCGGTAGTGGGGATTGTCACGTAGGGGATTGATGTCGCTGATCTTAAGGGTTTAAAGGAAGTGTTATTATAAAGTGAGAAAAGAGGGAAAAATAATTAATCTCACCATATTATCATTAATGGCCAAAGTGGTTGTGTTTTCTGGCAAAAAGGCAGGTAATCGATGGAACTGCAAGTGGGAACAGTTCACCGTGTATAAAGGAATGTGTGTCTTGGGCAAGATATGATGCATCAGGCAAGTGCAGTTCCTCAAGTCCTCATGAGACTGGCATTGAGTTTTCAACTCCTAAAATATATTTTATTTAAAATAAATAATTTTTTATTAACTTGAAAACCCACCAATTTGTAGTGCATAACAAGCAGCATCTGGCGCTCCTTGTACTTGCGATCCGTGCATATAAGCTCATCTCTGTCCACCACCAGTCGTCCCTTCTCTGGCTGCAGCAGCATCCACTTGAAGTTCCTTGTGCAGTTCCAGGGATTTCCCGCCAGATACAGCTGCTCAAAATTGCGGGGCAGCAAGAGGGGTCCATCCAGCTGTATAAGCTGGTTCCAGCGCAGGTCCAGAATCTTCAGGGGATGCACTCGCTTGAAGGTGCGCGAGGAGATGTACGAGAGATTCGTCCATGAAATGTTGATGGTCTGCAGGTCATGCATTTCCGGAAAGTCAAACTTGAACTCGGTGAAGCCGCTGTACTCGATCGTAAGAGATCGGAGACGGGGCAGCTTCTGGAGCTCTTTGAGGGGATTGAAGCCATCGTGTGGCCAGCCGCAGAGGAGCATTTCGAGAGCTGGCTGATGGCGGTTGAATTTGCTGGAAGAAAAGGTGAGGGATTTTAAAAAATTTTAATTGTAAATATATTAGAAACCAAGTTGAAAAACAGAAGAATCGAAAGGATTCTCAAGGATGTAGATCGAATACCTTCAAAAGAAAAAGCTTTATAAATATGGGAATCTCCAGATTTTCTAAATCTACGCCTCTAAAAATATTCTATTAACCAAAATACTCTTAAGTAAAGCCTCTTTGGCCTTTTATTGTTTAAATTTTTGTGTTTACACGAACATCAGTTGGTCAAACAATTCCAAGAGTACTCACGTCAGAGCAGCCAGGTTATTCATCCCGCCGTAGCACTTCAGGGTTCCGTTTCGGGTCAATCTGGCACAGTTTCCGCCCGCTGCCTCCGGAGCAGACGTCCAGTCATAGCAGCCATGCGCAAAGTCCGGCATCGTAGTGATCTTGGTGG
This sequence comes from Drosophila ogumai, assembly GCA_018904815.1. Classification (NCBI taxonomy): domain Eukaryota; kingdom Metazoa; phylum Arthropoda; class Insecta; order Diptera; family Drosophilidae; genus Drosophila; species Drosophila ogumai. Next base: position 85,077 of record JAEIIJ010019816.1, on the reverse strand, counting down.
TAGTGGTGGCCACCATTGTAGTGGTGGTTCCTTCAGGGCCATCAGTCTCCTCGGCGGCTTGGCTCAGTCTAAGTAGCAGATAATTGGTAAGTCAATAGACCCAGACTAGACTAGACTATCTAATGATTATTTTTGGAGCCCTCAAATTGCTGGTGATAATTCCGTCGCAGAGCAATGCTCGTTTAGGGCCAAAACACATGATAAGCAGATGCCAGGTAAGACTTAATTGCTTGGGGAAAAACACAGATACGGACGGAATACTAAAAAAAAGTAGATACTGACTATTTAATTAGCTTTACCAAAAAGAGATCCAGGAAATTTGCTACTCGCAGATAAGTCTTTAAAGAACCTTCAGAAAGCATGTTCTATTTTTCGCAACTTGATTTAAAAATAGCTGTTGGCTCTTGGTTGGGTTTTAGGCACTGCAAACTGCTTCTAGCCGACTTGGGGTAAACATATATATACGTATATAGAGTCACTAATCTGAACGGTAGCACAACTCCGAGCCGTGTGCCTGCGCAGTATGAAAATCTGTTGTTTACTCAGTCTATATGGCGGTTCTATTAGCGCACGGAGGAGAGTACATCACATGATGCCCACTTAGCACATGTCGAGGTGCCAGATCACAGGGTGACAGAGAGTCCCCCCGAAAAAGCTAACAGAACTTGTACTAAATTATATTACTTAATATATAGCATAAAGAGAGAGGTAGGTCAGCATCTTCTATGTTGTTTTCAAACATAATTTTCAGATATACTTTAATGCTTCCAAAAATAATCTTCGAAAATACATACATCATCTCTTAATATATCCCCGCGCATTTTCCTCAGGGGTCTAAGTGGGTCTAACAGACAATTAACAAGTTTTCGTAGCCTTTCGCTTACGTTCAAGGCGTTAAACTCAACAATCCACAATACAAAGTGAAACATTATAATAACCGCGAAAATATTTACTTAATAAATACAGGCGAAAAAAATTTGGAATTCGGTAGCAGCTTTGTTTGATTTCAAGTGGTAAAACGACAAATATTTAAATTCGTTTGATATTGAGGCTCATACCCGGCCGCAAAAGACCGAAAATCATAGCTGACAGAATCGACACTCTTTCTGCGAGTGACTCTCGAGCAATTATCACTAATTAGCAGGGGCCAAATTTATAAAATAAACAAAATATACTGAATTTTAGACTTGTATTTCAATATATTTTTGCTTGTAAGGTAAAGTTTTGCTTATCGTGTGGGAAACGATTCATATTTCGATGTTGAATCGATATTTGACGCTAAGATCCATAAATAAATCTATATAATAACCTACTGATAAATAAATATTTTGTTTAATATTTCAAACTATGCGAAAGAGGAGGTTTTATATATTTAAAAAATATTTTAAAGCATAAAAGAACGATTTGTTTTTGATAATATAGATATTTTAATGTTAAAAACGATACTTTTCGAAATTCTAAATTTCGACTTATCAAACTTTACCATATTTCCGATTTGATTTCATCCCTAGTTGCGTGTTTTTGTCTAATTTTAATTAAAAAGTTTGCCTCGAAACATTTTTCAGTTGACTTATGTGACCATCGGAGCAATTGGCCTGCTATTTTGATGAAAACAATCAAATTGCGTTGGGTAAGAACCCCTTGCGACATTCTGGGGAATAAAACCCTCTAAGTACTCTACTTCCACTTGAGTTTTTACAACAAAAAAGTCTAAAGAATAATTAAATTTAAGCCAATTTGGGCTTATTGTTCAACCCGTTCTCACTCGGAGCACTCGAAACCCGTTTATCAATTCCGCAATGGAAATAAATCTAAATAAATCTACTTATGAATCCCCGCCATGACAGCGGCTGTCGATTCTCATTGAGATTCCCTGACGATAACTTCTGGCCAAGAACCTAAATTAGATCTGGAGGAGAGATGACAAGAGGAAATTATGGGGGAATATATATAGAGACAAGATCTAAGAGCATTTCGTTTGTGTTATATATACGTTTGATAAACAAAACCTTTTTATAGTCGACGGCCTCCGTTGGTGTGATAAGAATTTTTAAATTGGGAGCCAAAAAACCTGCCTGATTTCCCTTACTCGCTGCTTGGGGTTGAGCGATAAAGGTATCTGGGTGTTTTTCGTCACCCTGTTTTGAATTTTGAGAATGCTGAGGAAGTTGGCAGTTTATGGCACCTAATTACCACATTTTGTGCGTGTGATCCTCATCAGAGTTAGTAGGAAAATGTAGCTTAAGAGCTTGGAAAATAACTAGAAGCCAGGTAAGCCAAGTGCCCATACTTTGGACCCATTTAGGCCATTTATAATAACCATAAAACCCAATCAGTTCAGTTTGATTTTGCTGCGGCGATAAGTACTATAACTTCGCTATTCATATAATAGGCTTACCACAGACTGACTATATGACTATATGTCCCACATATGGCCTAACCCAGAATAGGATTTAGTATGTTTATTAATAAATCAACTAGACACAGTCTGTTCGAGTTGTAAAGGCAACTGATAAGAGCTTGTATTACACACACCGCTGGTTATTTTTATTTTACCTTATTAAGATCATGATAAATAGGGAAATATATTTCACAGCACTTCTTCGCGCCATGGCAATGCCTTGTATATTTTAAATATTTACTTCAAAGACGAAAACTGTTTATCCGAGCGAAGATGTGTTTCATTCAGAATATTCCATTGTCATCGCGCGCGCACAGGTAGGCTAAATATACAGATGCCATTTGCTCTCTATGCCAAATACATAATCAGAAAAAATAGAAAAAAGATTGTTTTTGCGCGCCACGCCGTTTAATCGCTCCACGCATCCGCGTATCTATCCGCGCTGTGCTACTTTTCTCGCGTTTGAAGTTCAAATGCGGCGCGAAAGCGAACGCGAATCGCTGGTGGCCGCCGCTGCCGCTTCTTCTTGGCATTATTTTTGTGAGATCTCCAGCGTGAAATCAGCTGGTGGCCCCCGCGAGAGGCTCTATGGGTTTATCAATAGCTCTCGCTCTCCGCCTGATTTTTTGGGGGCTCGTTCTGGCCAGAGCAGCTGTTGTTTTCGTTGTTTTGGGGGTGTAAGACTAATGATTTACGATCAGTGTCAGGGTCGAACCGTGTGGGAGTAGCATCTGCTTACCACATATACCTCTATGTATTCGAAATACAGCCAGTGAATCACCCACTCACTACCTGGTTCATTGGCATACAAATTGCCTGTTCGAGCCAAATAATAACCCTGGTCAGGTGCTGAATAAAAGTAATTAACATTGGCTGACTTTTTAGGTACATCGCTACTATGTATTCTGTATTTTGTACACCGAATTTACATCAATAACTAAGGGTTATAGTTAACACAAACCGTTCACTAGAGCGTGTGTATATATATAGTAAGTTTGACTAAAAATTGCGTGCTCTCTATGCTTGATAACAATATTTGGTGCTCTTGTGCCGCCTGAGCTCTGAGCTTCTTTGGACCGGTTGAAAATGCATCGACACTGATATACATGTATATTTGTATGTATATATGCTATGTTAGAATAAGATATTTCCTATGAAACTTTGTAAGCTTTCGCCGCGAGGCCTTGAAGGTACATTTTGCAGCCTGCATCCTGTTGCCTTAACTAGTCTACGTCTTAGTCCACATCACCAACGGAGGCATCACCTGCCGCCGCAGCTTCGTCGTTGGTTGTTCCTCCACTGGTATTGTGGATTTTCTCATTGGTCTCGGCCTGCTTTTGGCGCTCGTAGTCGCGTACATCCTCCAGGGTCATGCCATGCCACTCGTCCAGCCAGGCAAAGGCCTGCCGATGGCCCAGCAGCAGGATTTCCCGTATGCCGCGTTGGATAAAGTCTTCTACCTTGGTCTGCAGGCCCCAGACCTCGAAGGTGGCATGGACCACCTTATAGGAACACATAATGGGCTTGTCTGTGTCCCGCCAGCCCTCAATAAGTGGGCCGCGATCTACGATTAGATATAAAATGATTATAGCCATCTCTTGGATAAATCGCCGCCTCTTACTTGTCTTTATGGATTTGTAGAACTTGGGATCTTCCTCCTGCTTGTAATGCTTGGGACTGAGGTCATCAAATGCTATGTCCAAATGATCCACGGTGCGGGTCTTTAGCTCCTCCTCTGACAAGTCCAGACACTATCAATCAAGAGCCTTATTAATCACTGTCATAATATCTTTTCGGGACCTTGAACTGAGCTCTTACATTCTCTGTGCTGCCGTTGTTGTCCTCATACTTGGTTTTGATGAGCACATTTAGCTTGGGTATGAAGGAGCACTGTAAATTGAGGATAATTGGTTAGTGAAGGACAACCGAAATAGAAGCCATACCAATTACCGTGTATTCTGGTTGAGGGTTTTCCGTTCCAGCCAATTAGAGTCCCGATTATAGCGCATGAAATTATAATGCAGAAATCCAAAAATAAATCAATAAGCTAACCGCGCTCATCAAATATAATTCAAGCGTGTCTAATGGGTTATTTTTGGGGTAGAAGCGCTTAAAAATAATTTAGTTATGAGCTGGAAATATCGTGTGTAATTAAACCTTAAATAAACAGGGACTTTTTGGCTTTGTTTGGAACTTATTCTCTTTGATATGATATCTAAAAGGCAGACATTCAAAGAGTCTATACTGTAAACAATGGTAAAACATCAATAAATCGTTGTTATAATTAGTGTCTTTAATTTATAAATAAATTATAAAAGGTTCCTTTTATGTGAAAAGAATTTCAAAGACTTAATTTAACTCTCACTAAAAACCTTTAACGTATTCAATTTGACAAGAGGTAACTCTGCATTAATAATATATCCCCTATATATATCTAATTTCCATAATAAACCATACAAAATACCCTTTTAAATAGCTTGTCAAAGGATCCCAAAACCCATATGGCTTTGTAAGCTTCCATCTAAAACCACCAACAAACCAGCTGCTGGTAATGGTAATACACCTCCATCCTGATAGGTAAATAAACAAGCTTGTTTTAATGTATCCCTAGCTCAAAAGTCAACGACCCAAAGCCTAAACACGCAAACAGCGATTCCCGTGGAGTGCATATAGCAACCTTATCGTTAAAGTGCACTTGGACGGCGTGTAAACATATTTTATCGGCCGGTAGAAAGGCTCTGGGAGTTGCGACATTTGTGTTAACCAATTGCCGAACGCTGATTTGGGAGCTCGGGCTGGCTCTGTTCCGGTGGTGATATCAATACGGATGACGTATCACAGGTCCGACAGGTGTGTGTGTGTGTTATGGTTAATGGGGCCTTTATCGGCAGACGTACCCCCACCACTATGCCGGCCGGTTGAATGATAACGTGGAATTCCTGCGCTGGCCCCCAAAAAGAACACATGATGTGTTCTCGGAGCGCGCTGCCATATGGCCGGAAAAGAGCCACAGTCAGTGATGAAGGCGCTAAGGAATCCCAACCTCCGGAATGCATAATTAAGTGGGTTTAAAAATAGCCTCCCCCTTTGGGAATAGGGTGGCGCGGAATGGGGATGCGCAGTGGCCACTGCTCAGTGGGGCTCGCTCACCTGTTAGCGTGTAGGGATAGTAGTTCCAGGACTTCTCAATCACGTAGAAGACGCGCGGGCAGATGGCCTGTATCCAGTAGGGCAGTCGGCTGACGTAAATGGGAAGCGAAATGCAAAATCGTGTCTTTAATGAGCTATCCGGAAACTGCGCAGCATCTAAGAAGGGGCTTCCCACCTGGACAAGTGAATGTGCTTCTCCGTGTACTGGCCCTTGCCGTGGACGGGGTCCTCGCACGGACGGTTCTCCACCACCTCCACGCCCTCACCCTCCTCCGACTGCTCCAGGCTGTGGCGCGCAATCATGTAAAGCTGTCCGATCTTGTACTGCAAAAAGATGACATAAAAGCTCAAGGTTGAGTTCTCTTGGGCGGAGCAATGGGGGCGGGCACTCACCTCCTCCACGGTAAGCGGCATGCACACGCGATACTCCTTGGTCAGCACCATTGCGTCGGTGGAAGCGGTTCGCGTAGGAAATTAAAATCAAAAGTTACGCAAAGCGGTGCACACGAGTAGCAACGGAAAACCAACAACAAGTACACTTAAAGAGCCCGTTGGTGGCCCCTACAAATAATCCACAAGGCGGTTTGGTATTTCAGAACATTTTATTGTCCAAGTCACGGTCACACTACAAAAATATCGATGGTCAGTAAGCAATGTTTAGCGCCTTTCATCCAGGTCTTAAACCCTTTGTTTGTTTTCCCCTTTTAATAAAAAATGTAGCTTTATTTTAATACGCACTGCTTTATTTTCATTTATTTATTGTTTTTCAAGTCATAATTTTGAGAACTGCTAAAAAAAAAGCCGAAAACAATCAAGAGCGCCAAAAAATATCGATGTGTCATAAAACTGTCAAAAACGCAACAATCGGTGTAATCGATAGCTTCATCGGTAGCGTTCCACCTCTACTTAAGTCGCACGTGCATTCTTTCACTTAAAATTTTTTCCCAAAATGAACAGTTGCGTTTGCTCGTCTTTAAACGATTCAGAAAGGTAATATAAAGTTATATTAACACTCTGGGAGTTAGCCGCTTGGTTTCAATGATGTTGTTTTAATACCGCCCCAGTCTGAAGAGACGTGTTGATTGGTTTTCAATGCTGATACCCAAAAGCCACATGTTGCCGCTGTATTTGGTGATTAAATTGCAAAATAGCTCATTTTGTGCTTTTAAATTGCAGAATACCATGCGATAGCAATGATTATGGACAATATAATAACCTGGAAAGTGAAATCCCCGGATGATGGGGTTGATTTTGGATAAATTCCATGCCCAACACGTGTCCCAAAAAAGTAAGGTTAGTTTCGGTCGGCATTATTTCAGAATTTATTGCTTCTGTGATGCCAAACATATACCGCCCCAGTCGGAATAACTTTGTCGATTGGTTTTATATACTGATGCCTTCATTAAGCAATGAATTTTAATAGCTTAAGATCGATTTGTACATTAACCTTAATTTGTTTTAATTTCAGATCCCCAAAAAGGGCTGCTAATCCCCTGGTTGTCCCCGAGGAAAAGCCGGTTAAATGACCTTCTACTTTCTGTACAAGGTAAGCATAGTGAAATGCATTCTTTATCGTATTTAATTCCTTGAATGATGAAACATTTACCCAGCTCGCTTTGATATACAATGAAGAAAACTGTTCCATATCCAACGCAAAAAATGAATTGCTGACTTTGTACATGATCTTAGAAAAATAATCAGTTTAATTCCTTAATATTAATTATATTTTCCTCCATTTATTTACAGAAACAATGGTTAGCTTACGGGAAACATAAGGTAATTAATATCTTACATTAAATATAAAAATCACTTTAATATGATGAAACACTTACCCAGCTCGCTTTGATATTTTATGAAGAAAACTGTTCCATACCAACGCAAAACATGAATTGCTGATTAATTTCTTACACACCTAATTTTAAGTCTACTTGAATATATATTTAAAGGCATTTTCTTTATTTTCAGACTCAAAAGACTCTAAAGCAGTTGTGTCATGAACTAAATGGGATCTTCGATTAGTTAGGTGTGTATTTTTATATTTATTTAAACCCAAGACTAAACAAAACTTAATTATGATGATTTATTATTATTTGCTACTCTTGAAAAGTTTTGACGACAACCTTCACCTTTAAACTGAAGCATACATTTTAAAATAGAAATGCAATCCAGATATAAGAGATATTTTTATAATTATATTTTCTGTTCCTTTACAGATTGACAAACAACTCAAGCGGGGAAAATAAGAAAGCTGATTTGATTAATAAGGTAAATAAATAACATTAGAATACATTTAAAACTATAACTTTAAAATGATGAAACATTTACCCAGCTCGCTTTGATATTTTATGAAGAAAACTGTTCCATATCCAACGCAAAACATGAATTGCTGATTAATTTTTTGCATACTTAATTTTAAGTCTACTTAAACATATATTTTAAAATCATTTTATTTTTATTTTCAGAAATAATTGTCAGCCAGAGATGCAGTTTTACAACTACAGGATATTTTCTAAGGTATGTATTATTTTATCTCTATATAAAAAAAAGTTTATGTAATTATGAATATGATGAACGATTATTATTTGCTACTCTTGAAAAGTTTTGATGACAACTTTCACCTTTGTAACTGAAGCACAAATTAAAACGTGTAAAGGAACAATAGAAAAGCAGAAATACATTTTATAAATTGTTTTTCTTTTATTTTTCAGACAGTTGAACCTAACAATGACATTTCTTTCACTGCTCCAGAATGCTAAAAAGGTGATTATGTTTTTTATATGCATTTAGAAGCCTACTTTTAAAATGATGAAACATTTACCCAGCTCGCTTTGATATTTTATGAAGAAAACTGTTCCATATCCAACGCAAAACATGAATTGCTGATATATAATCTTTATATAAAATTGTATAATATTTGCAATGTTTTTTATAGAAAAATCTTTATTATTTTATTCACAGGAAGCATAAAAGGGCGCTTACACATTCAAAACGCTTAATTGTTCAAAATGGTGAGTTTTCATTTTGAAAAATTAACAATATGTATTTTCTATGATGACAAACCAATAGACAAGCATATAACCGAATATTCATGTTGATTTTCACTCGACTGACTTTAGAAAATACATAAGAGCTCTTGAATATTTAGAAAACACATTAAAAAGTTCATTTTTCAGAATTTGACTGATGGAGGACATATCAAACGTTCGAGATCCTGTTCCTATTAAAGGTAAGCACACAAATAATGCAATATTTTCGTATATGCAGTGATGAACACCTTATTTAAAGCCAAACAGTTATCCCTGTCATAAGAATAATTGATGATAAAATAAGCTGATTGCATATACGAAACTCTATATATTGTCAATATTTCGCATGCCTAATTGCTTTTCCTTTTCTTTACAGAAGTTTTAAGTCGTATAATCCCCCTTGTCAAGGAAAGCTCTGCAATGAAAAAGTAAGTTCCTAGTTACGAACAACAAATCTATTAAGTAACCTCCTACATGATGAACACCTTTATTTAAGCCAAACAGTTATCCCTGTCATAAGAATAATTGATGATAAAATGAGCTGACAAATTACCTTTTATTTTTAATTTAGTTTTTCTTCTATGAGCTTGGCTAATATATTATTTATTTACTTACAGAACTGTTAGTGCCGAGGATGTCAGAGAATTATTGCTAGCTCGACTAAGGTGTGTTTACTTTCTATTTAAATATTTGTAGTTTGATTTATGATGTTTTCGTATACCGCCCCAGTCGGAGAAATAATGTCGATTGGTTTTAAATTGCTGATTAATTATAAATTCAATTGGTTGTTTAGCTAATTTGGATGTAATATCTATAATGTATATATTTATTTATTGCAGATATAGCGCATAAATGTTAACCATTGGGAAAATGTGAAATCTCTGAAGTAAAAGGTAGGTTTATTAGCTTTTATTTTACTTTTAATTTCTATTCTGATGTTTTTGAATACCGCCCCAGTCGGAGAAATGATGTCGATTGGTTATTATTTGCTGATAATTTACCTTAATAACTAATATTTGGTATCCCTTTGATGATATGCTTACAAAGACATTTTATGTTTGTTGTTTACAGAGTTCGAAATCAGAAAAGACGAAGTAGAATGCTTTGGATACTCTCAAAAAATAAAAGGTACGGCTTTTTCTAGTTTATATAATACTTTAGAACTAAAATGATGCTTTTGAATACCGCCCCAGTCGGAGAAATGATGTCGATTGGTTATTAAATACTGATAAATTATTCTTTAATATTTGTATTTATTTTTTATAATGAAATATATATTAAAACAAATTTTCTCTTGTATCTTTAGGTATCTTGGTGAATGTTTCGAATGCCATCTATCAGTTGAGGTGTGTATACGATTTATTCCTAGGTTCTTTCACCACATTATCTGATGACAAACCAATAGACAAGCATATAACTGAATGTACATGTGTTGCTAACTCTTTTATGACTGAATTAACTTTTTCATGACTGAATTAACCAAGAAATGCAAAGTATTTAATATATTCTAATCAATACCTTCTTGTCTCTTGTAGGTATTCCATGTGTTGGTTTCCAGTCGCAGCATAAACGTATTTTGCTGGACTAAACAAGGTTAGTAGTGTTACAATGTAGACAACAATGTAGACAACACCTGATGAACACCTTTATTTAAGCCAAACAGTTATCCCTGTCATAAAAACAATTGATGATATACTAAGCTGACCAAATAAAATTGTTTTTCCTTTTATGATAATCCGAAATTAAGGAATATGAATAATTCTGTGTCTTTTCGTTTACTTACAGATCGAATAAATACAAAGAACCTCTCTCCAGCTAGGCATAAAGGTAAGCATAATCTTTTAATTTCCCTCTCAACATTTCCATATCATATGATGAAGACCTATTGACAAGCATATAGCTGAATTTCCCTGTCGATAATACACACGCGACTGATCCGTCATTTCCACTTCAAACGAAGTGATTAATCTATCTTTCCAAAAACGGCGGTACTAAGTTCTATCTTATCTTGCATTGCAGTCGCTCTCAACGAATAAACCTAAAATAAAACTGATGTAACCATATCGCTGAATAAAACACAGATTTTATTTTAATATAACGTGATATATTTTATTTCATAGACATTCAATCGCTTCGGTTAGCTGGGAGATACTTTAATGCTTTCTGTGGCCCAACTCAGTGGGCTCTACATATATAAGAATATTCAATTTGTAAATGTTGAGTCCTATATGTGTGTATATATATGTAAACATGTAAATATATATACGTTACATATGTATTTGCTTGGCTTTATCCTTGTAAATATTTCATATATATGTATATAATATATCGTTATCGTATGCATGGCTTAGGGGCGGGGGTTAGACACGTTCAAAAACCCAATTGCTTATTTGCACAACAAAATCAAATCGTTTACCAAACACCCAGAGAGGATCTCTGGATCTGCAACCGATGCTAGCTTGTGATCGTTTCGACTCCGAAGGTTCTGATTAGGGATGTATATCGAAGGAAAAAGTCCGATATGATATATCGGAAAATATCTAAAAATGTTTTAATTTATTTGTCTCTTTCCGATTATATTGGTCCAATATATCAAACAGAATACCGATTTATAGCAATGTTCAAATATCGATTTATATCCCTAGTTCCGATTTCGAGTGGTTAATGGGGGTTGCGTGCGGTTTTGCACACTGAAACATTTAATGGAAAGCACATCTAGACAATGCCTTGGGTAGTATTTTTAATAGATCTCTAGAGTCTCTAGATTAGATATCTTCGATATAAAAGTTTCATGTTCATTGCTACCAGACAACACTTATAAAGGTTTCCAATTATTTGATTTGCTCCTTTAGATCGTTACAAACTATATGTATTGTAGAGTAGCTCTAATCAAATGAGGTGTGTGTGTGCTCCCCGCTTTGGAGTGGGACAACTAAGGCCAAATACAGTCATTTTTTAACATCAATGACGATTTACATCGAACTGAAGTATGATTTGGGAGAGAGTGCTTTAGGGGTGTTACAATTAGATATCAAGTCCGTGCGGGGGTCGAATCTGAATCAAATGTCTTCCGGCTACTTTCTTTTCGTTTCTCCAATCACTTTCCTTTTCTTTGTTTTGTTTGGGGTTTTGTTTATTACAATTACTCAATAGATGTTTTTTAAAAAAACAATAAGGAATCAACAATATTCATAAAATGTATCATTATAGAATATATGGTAAATGTAAGTCTAAAAACTACATATAATTTGCGTACACAAGTCTAGGTTGGTATGAAATAAATAAGTTTGCGTGTTTTGTTGTTGTGAATAATGGAAGGAGGATATATCCAGGTTTACTGGCCAATGTGCTTCTTGATCAGCGCCTGCAGCAGCCGGACCTTGGCCTTCTTCTCCTTGTACTGGGCGTAGGTCTCCGTCTCCAGCGACCGGCGGTCCTGCTTTAGCATCTTGCGACCGTTCTGCTCCTCGAACAGCGACTCGTACTCCCTAATGGTGGCCTTCAGCAAGGCCTTCTCATCGCGCACGCGATCCAGCTGCTCCCACAGTTGGTCCAGGCTCAGCGAGGATATGTTCTCGCTGGCCGCCGAAGATTCCAGCGGCGAGGCAGCCACTCCAGCCGCCGGACCCGTCAATGTGGTGGTGGTGGTCGTCGACTCATCGGAGGAAGCATTCTGGGTAAGAGTATTTGGCGCATTCGAGTCGCTGGGCGAGTTGGTGGTCTCGGTGCTGTTGTTCGATGAATACTGCTGCGGCGTGGAAGTGGCCTCGAACACCATGGCCTCGTGCTCCAGGATTGTGGGTAGCTCTGGCACTCCTGTTCCGGCGCCGAACATCACGGTGCGGGAAACCAAACGCTTCAGCTGCCGGTAGCGATCGTAGAGCGGTCGAGCAGCATCACGCTCCTCTTTGGTAATGGGATGACCGTACAGGCTCTCAAAGTAGAGCAGGCCATGCTGCACGGCACTCTTCTCCTGCACCAGCTGGTCGGCATTAAGATCCTCCAGCTGCTCGGAGCGATGGCCATTCACGCGCTTCTCGTTGAGGTTCTGTAAAAGGAGGAAATAAGAGGTGAGTAAGGCAATAACTATAAGTTGAACTTTCATTTATGGCAAATTACGATAAAAACCTACAATCAAAGCCACAGAAGCTCTCCACTGATAAAGACCACCCACATCGGTAAACAACACAATTAATCAGCTTTGTGGGCATTACTCGTTCTTTTGATTTGTTTATGATTCTCCTCGGCCCTGACAATGACACGGCGGCGACAACAGACATTTCCGAAGATGCCAGAGCCGCAGAAACAGAAATAGAAGCACAAGTGCGGAATATATAACCGTATTGTAAACAAATAATAATACAGTTACAGTATAGCAATAATATATGGCTTGGCATGGCACTTGGATGGCTGCTTCTTCGCCTCTTTGGCCATTTCCCATTTCCACAGGGAGGAAAAATCATTTCGCGCACACTTTGTTTTCTTGGCAGAAATTCAATTTCAATTTCGAGTGGATTCCTTTTGGGCCGCCAGAGTGTAGTGTTTGTCTGCGGCGTTTTGTCTATGACAAATGTATCATTAATTTGTCAATATATACAGAGGAGGCCTGTCTAGATGCCATAAAAACATGCAGTATATGAAGATATATATAGAAATCTCATTATAATCGCCCAATTTGGAATGTGGGAATTGATTTTTTTGGTCATTTGCTAAGGAAGCCATAAAAGTTGGTAGCAAATAATTATGTAAATGATTTTGGTTGATTGATGAGGCTAGGAAAAATGTCTTAAGTTGATTTTAATATTTAGGAATCTTTCTAAATGTCTGTATATATTAATAACTTGAAAGACAAAGTTCAAAATTTGTTTAAATTAAATTTTCTAGACCTATTCCTAAACCCTAAAAGCTATATTTACATTTAAAAGTTTCCTAAAAACGTCATTTAACTGCTAAATATTGATTTCAAAACAAAATAAATGTTTACCAAGTGCCGCTGACAATGGAACAAGATCAAAGTTATTGCCAAATTGCGGCTGTCGTGGCCATCATCCTCTCCTATGCTATACTATATCCACAGACCCCTGCCTCTTTATATATATTATCAACGCCCGCAATCTTTCTCTGACGTCTGCGTTCCACTTGCTAATTGTCATAAAAATGTGTCTCGTGATTTAGTTTTGAATTTGCAAAAAAAGAAAACACCCCATCTTATTACCTGCTCGATTTCAGCGAGGGTAGCCTTCATGCGCTCCAGTTTTTTGGCCACCTCCTGGCCAGCGATGCTGCCGCCGACTCCGCCGCTGCCCACCTTGAGGCCCAGAGCTGCGATGGGATCAGTCTTGAGCTCGTGGCGTTCCTTGCGCAGCTTGCTCAACTCCGCCAGGGCGTTCTTCATGTACTTGTCGTTCAGTCGCTCTGCCTGCGATGGCCTATAGCCCAGTCGCTGTTCCAGCGACTCCTCCAGCTGCACCAACTTCTTCTTGAGCACCGTCACCCGGCGATTGATGGTCTTGAGGCGCTCGTCGGGCGTCTGGAAGGCCACCATCATGGCGGGCAGTACCTGCTGCATCACATCCCGGGTGCGCATATTCTCCAGCGAGCTGAACGCACGCACTGCATCCATGGGCTCCATGTCCATGTCGCCATGAAGCTGAACTGTGGCCGCCTGCTTCGGCAGCTGCTGGGGATATGGCATGGCCTTGGCTAGCTGAGCGGCTGATTCGAGGTTGCCACCGATATGAGGGCGAGAATGGGCATAGCGCCGGCTCAGGATGGGAGCTGGCTCATCTCCGCGCTCCCAGGGCAGCGATTCCTGGGCGGATGTGAGATCCAGGCTCTGCTGCTGCCGCTGGGGCTTGGCCTTGATGGGTGCCGGGGCGGCATTGGAAGTGGGCGTGCTGTCGTCGCTGCCCGCCGAGGAGCTGGTGGTGGGCGTGGGTGAGATGCTGGCGCTCCTCTTGGTCTGCAGCTCCTTCTGCTGCTGATGGAAGTCTATTAAATTGTTGTCGTTGTGATCCTGTTGCTGCTGCTGCTGTTGTTTCCTGCTGCTGATGAAACCTCTGCGTTCATATTTCAGGGCCGACAGATCGTACTTGTAGGCGCTCTGCTCATCCCGCCGCGAGGGCAGGTACTTGGAGCCACTGCCGCCGCCACCGCTGCCCTTCTTGGCCACTCCGGACTTGCGCACCGGCGGCTGGCGAGACTTGCAGAAGCGCTCGCTGCTGCGACGCCGCTCGTGCTCGCACTCGGAGTCGTCGCTGGTTTCCTTGGCCAGCGGCTGACGTGCTGGACTGGTCTCCAGACGGGGACGTTCCTTGGCCGCCTCTCCCGTTGGCAAATTGGCCAGGGAGGCATTGTTTTCCCCCAGCTCCGAGGCCTCTTCCTGCTCCCGCTCAAACTCCTGACGGTAGCTGGCATAGCTGGCCGTGCGCTTAAAATCCTCGGAGGAAACGCGACGGATGACATCGCACTGGGCCTCCAGGAGTTGAGCGGCGGCAGCTGTCTGGCAGCCAGTGGCCGTCGTGGACCCAATGGCCGCTGGTCCGCCGTCTGTGAGCAGCTCCTCGCTGTTGCTGCGCTGTAGCTTGCGATCCTGGCCAAAGGCCGAGCTGCTGTCCAGGCGCTCCTTGCGCTTGCGCGATGACTTCTGCCATTCCAGGGCCGGATGTATGATCTCGGGCAAGTAGGTGGAGTTAAAGCCACTGTTCAGGTGGCTCTTGAGGGGCTCACCAGTGCCTGCCAGGGCTGGCATGGTCTTGTCCGGACTGCGAACAGCCTCATTGCGTGCTGCAGCGGCTGCGGCTGACGAGGATGAGGAGGAGGACGATGACGAGGCTGCGCTGCCGCACGAGGCCGTCGAAGATGATGAACCAGTGAGACGACTCAGGTCGTCTTCGTTCAGCCCAGTTGTGGGATGGCGCATGCCGCACTGGAAAGAGAGAGAGAAAAGTAAGGGAAAACGTGAGAATCGCTTAGAGATAATGTTAAAAATCTATTGGCGATGCCGTGACAGACTTGTAGCTAAAATTATAAACAATTAAGGCTGCCGATAAATGTCACTTCCCCGGCCACAATTAAGTGGGTTAATAAGTGCCGAGTGCTCAACGTGTCGTATGAGTAATATTCCATTCAATACATTTATTTGTGCCATGTCATGACCCATCATCAAAGTCCACCGGCATTTCAGGCATAGTTCAACGAAATCTGTGGCTTATGTAAGGTTTAACTATTGATTTTTTAAGTATTTAAAGGCTTGGTTGCTAAGCCAAGTCTGGTTTAAAGGTAATAAAAATTGTTAAGAGAAGCTCAAGTCACTTTTAAGTTATATAAAAATGTGATGAAATCATGGATACAATTAAATAAATTTTTGAAATTAAAATTTCAGGCAGCGAAAACTTAATCAATTTGTGAAATTTTTATATTACACAATATTATAAGAAAACGTTTTAGTATTTGCAAGACAAGACTTTTGTGAATTATGGAGTGGTATTATGAAATACTTGATATTTTAACAATTTAATAAATTAACAAAATTATTACAAGTTTTAAATAAATCCGAAATGATATATATTTATATGTTCAACAGGTAAAAACCAGATTTCAACGTCTCTTATATAATTAATAAATTAATTATCCCTTTCCGTAGGATTAATATTAATCTCTTAAAATTAAAAAATATTTACCAAAATATATGTTATAAGCCTCGGAGTCATTTTGCTTTGGTTAATCTTTAATTTAATCAGTCTAACTAGATTTATTATCACAATGAATTTACTTCAGTTCACTCTCGGGGTGTTTTTTGATCACAGGGGCTCTTGATTTGAATAGAGAGGCGTATTTGTTGGACAAATAAAAATGTCAACGCCTTAAATCTTGCTTAATAAATTTCAATAAACAGTAATTGAAATTTTCTTGTTCACATTTGCTTTTAGCTTTGCTTTTTTCTTTTTTTCCAGCAGTTCACATGTTTCGGGATCTTGATTATTTTTACAAGATTTTTGCCCCGTTTGGCACGATTATTTATTATTTTCAATTGTTTCTGCTTTTTTTTTCTCGAGGCTCTTCCGCTTGATTTTGTGGCTTTTCCTCGGACACAGCCGAGCAAAATGTTTGTGGAGGAGGAGAACGGAGAACACTGGCGTTGCTTTCTTTGGGCGCACCGAATCACTATTAAACCCATTTCTGCTCCGACCTCGCAAATTATATAGAGAATTATATGCGGGAAAACGAGAGCGGGCGAGAGAGTGCGCCTGCGCAGTGGAGAATTCCCGATCGATCAGAGCGCGAGGCTCTTCGCGAAAAAGGTGCGAAAAAGCTTCGGTAAACAAGAGTTCGGATCCAGAACTGGAGACCCTTATACTACTCCATTTCCCTTATCGGTTGAGGGGGGTTATAGTAGTAGTATCTGTATAATCGGTGGCCCGCAGACAGAGTGCGATATTTGCCGAAAAGGTGAGACGAGAGGGTTGGGTTTAAAAATAAATCTGGCCCGCAAATTAGCGACAAGCCGGTAGACTTTATGGCCATATTAATAAGGCGAATTAATTTATGCACTTGTTTTCTTTCGGCCCCTGCAACACGCGAATGGGATCATCGAAAATCATTTCAGAAACCGAGGCCAAAGACAGGTAACACGGGTAACAAGTAACAGTTAACGGGAAGCAAATACCAAAATATACGCAAAAATTCAAGTGCAATGTCACGACGTGTGTAAAAATAACAATTAAAGCTACGAGAGGGGGAGAAGAGAGCGTCGTTCCGGACAGCTATGAGTCACTTTCTCTAGGTTAACCGAATATCGGAGCATCTCCGGTCAACTGCCTGCCCCGATCTGCTGGGATCGTAAACGAGACGAACTAATTAAGACGCACGCGCCCTACAGTGACGTCAATGACGACGTGATCGAGAACAGCAACAAAGTGCCAAGAATATATGGGAATTAACACACATTTATACGCTAAAATCCTTCAATTTAAATTATATTTGGAGGTAAATAATATTATTTGAAAACTTAAGAGTCACAAAGTGGTAGAATTTAATTTGTATAATAAATAAATTTAAAAAACTTTAAGGAAATTAAATATTAAACAGTAGTAAATACGAAAGAAATTAGTTAAGAACTGTTTCTCCACAGAAAACTCTATATATTTAAGCCCTATAATCTTCTAATATTCAAGCAAAAAAAATGTTAATACCTAAATACAAATAAATCAAAGAAAATGTTTTACAAAATGGACCAGCCTTGAGTTTCATAGAATTTTTTGCGCAGTTTTCTTGTCTGAGCAAAGAAATGTCTACATGAAATAAAGAAAACATTTGATATTTGTCAACATCTTAGTATTTTCTTCTACACATATACGATTTTCCCATTTGAAAACATAATAAAACCAACAGATAGAGCACCTTAAATGTCACCATTTTCTAATATATAAATATTTGTTTAGAAAATTCCAGCAAAAGAAGGCGCGTGCAAAGAATTTCTTTCCCTAAGACCAGTCTCAGGGTTTATCAAATTAATTAGACACCAACGGAAAGGGGAATTTGTTTGGGGATTTTCACTAGCAGACAGATAGCGACACTCGAAAGCCTTTTTATGATGGATAATGAATTGGACTTCAATCGGTCTTGTGTTTACCTAGGAATAAATGGAAATCGAACCACCTTTCGATGGGCCTAAACTATATATGGAGACATTAATTATAAACACATTGTCGTGTATTGATTATATAAGCGAAAGGAGCTGAAGAAATGGCACAATTTACTCATCGAAAGCGAGGCAAATAATATCTAGCTGGATCCCGTCATTGTGATTCCTACCACCTTACCCAGAATTGTTTATGCAATAAAAGTCCACGATAATTGCTTACACAAAGGCAGGCAGGCAGGCCCGCTGGCAAACCACACAAGTGCATGACTCAAAAAGCTTCGACAAAAGGTCGGCCGGAATGGATAACATCCAGGGAACCGAATCCCCACCAGTCGCGGTACTAGAAGTAGTGGTTGACACGAGTCAACGCCACAAATGAATTGGCATTTATTCGAATTTCGCTTTCAGTTTTGTAGTTTTTCAGATAAAGCCAAGCAGGTGGTGGTGCCAGTGCCAGTTTCCCACCATCTTTATTTATCAGGAATTCTCGATAAGATTCCCTCGTCGTCATGAACTATTTGTGGACGGACAGAGCAGACGCGATTAACGTTTAAGTGGTTTCGGAACCAAAACATGAAAAATAAAAATAAAAGTACCTTGTACGATTTCTAAGGTTGATAAAGGAGGCGTGTGTCTACACATGTTTTCCCTGTTATTATTTCAGACAAGATAAGACCTAAAGAGATTTATTAAAAATTAATTAAGGGGAAAACTTTGTGATAATAATTAAAGCAAATTCTATATAATGACACCCTTTGGGAATGCCAGGAAACCCTACTTTGACCTTAATAAATTTGTATAATGCCTTGTTTAAGGAAAAATCTTGTTCTTTTGTAGTTTAAATATTAATTTTACACAATAAAAATAATGTTTTTAGAATTTCATTTAACTTAAATTCTCAAACTTTTGATAAAGGTAAACTCCTAAGCCCTTAACTTTGTTTAAAACGCTTTTAAGGCAGCACTAAAAGCTGAATTTAATGTGAAAACTTTGCGGCAATGCTTCTTGGGCGAACTTTCAAAGAGCTCCGGCACAGGAAACTCTAATATTTCATAATCCTTAAGCTTATGCCAAGAGTAAAGAAGGTCGCACCGCCTACACACACCTTTTAAAGAGCCGTGCCACGCGCTGAAATCAAAATGTTTACCAATAACGAAGACGAAAAAAAAGCACGAAAACAAAGTCATGGGTACAATAGCATGTTGGATTTATGGGTCTTTGTTGCTGCTCTCCAAAAAACAACAACAGACCGAAGCGAGTAACCAGCATCGCACGGTGATGCTAAAATTGGACCACGCGGCGTATGCGCGATGCCAGCCATGAGATGATGGGCGGTTTTCGGCATTTTAACAGACCCGTGTGAACTCCTATGCGGCCAACGATTATCCCCGGGTGTACTTTAAGCGGGCTGCAAATATTGAGTAGGAATTTTCACCGGCTGATAAGTAGGAGTTACCTGGTAACCAGGGGCTAAAATATATCGCCGAAATCAACACATCAACTGCCGCAGACTGCCTAACGCCGGCTGAAACCGGTGGCGAACTGGTTAATTGCAGGTCTGCCACTCAAGTTAATACTCTCCGATTCCCATTCGGGGGTAAACAGTTTTAGCCTAATTGTATCGGCATTTCGAGTCTCTCACCATTTGTCGGTGTTGACATTTCATCAATTTGAGTGCCTTCCGAATTTCGGCTGTAAACAAAGCGATTGTAATTGTTTACCATGTTTTTGGCTTATTCCTAGAAATTGTCTATTAACTTGATGGCTTTCAACAATTGATTTATATCAGTACTTGAAATATATAAGCATTACAAGTAACTGATAAGTGATTGTATTGTTTATATAATGAGATAAGTGATGTAAGGGAAGGAAAGGTTGTCTAAAGTCATTTTATTAGCAAATGAAATACCCTTTAGGGGAGTTTAAGTTGTCTTTATATTTTCGTAAGGTGTTACTGCAAATTTAATTTATTTGTAAAGATGAAACTAATGGGAAAAGTTTAAGAAATGCTTTACAGAGATTATGAATGTAGTTATTATCTAGAAAATGGAAATTTTTATAATGTTATGTCAAGGTATTTACCTTGAATGGAAATTTTGCTTTATTTATTCATAGAGGTGTGTCTTAGTCATACTTTTCCCATCATAACTGGCCAATTATGCACTGCCACATAACTAATAATAATAATAATAGCTCCAAGTTAGGGCAGGGCATGCCCAGCGGCTAATTAGAATTTTGTTTTGCTTAAATGACTTGCCAGTCAGTGCATTTTGAAAGCCCATCAATCGAAGACAAGGCCGGTAAGACCCCATAAAAAATATGGAATGGAATTTCGAGTTTCCACTTGTTCAAGAATGATATTCACGCTGCACCCAGTTGACAGCACGTTCAGCGTTTGTTTTCAATGGATATGCTGAAGCTCGCCTAATTGAACGACAATTAATCACACCCAGCGATTAGATAAGGCGAAAAAGCGATTCGCACAGGAACACAGATAACGGGTTTAATTTATGTACTGCCGCTGGAATTTCAAGAAGCCATCTCAAGTGGCCGGCCAGACTTGATGATGGGTTGTGGCCAAACTATATTCTATTTTTTGTGTATTTCTATTTTGGGAAATCGTAATTTTCCGCTGCGAATCGCATCAATCACTGCTAGCTAGCTTGCTTGCTATATCGACTAAACAAAGTGACTATCTAGACGGAATGCCTATTCTTTTTTCGTTATTGAAATCAGTTAATGTCAGTCACGTGTTCCTTGCATTTCCCTACGATTGCGCAATGTCAAAAAATATAAAAAAAATATTGGATGAGTAGAATGAGCCAGTGGTACGCGATTTACTCCCTAACGAGTTATGGGGAAATGCCAGTGGAATATTACCAATACCAAAAAGCAAAATGCAAATGCGAAACACACAAAATTTTAATGAAGCGCGACTGGAACAACAAACAGAAAAGAAAAAATCAAGGTGAATAGAAAGGGGAAAAGTAAATGAAATTATAAAGGAGATATACATAAGAAGGTAGTAAATTATAACTAATGAGTAAATTGAAAATGCGTGGAAAACATTCCAGTAATAAACGTGTCTAATGGTGGGAAAATAACTGGGCTGGAAATGCACTCGTTTGAAGTACTTATCATTCTTAGATCTATTGTTTAAGTTTATCTTTAAGTGTTACTGTTCTCTTTAAGCCACTTAAGCTACACCTGAATGCGTTCCCTAGCATGACTTTTGAACTTCTGCAGGAAATAAATCAATGAAAATAAGCGAAAATGACTTAAGTTTTCTTCTATAAAATATCAGGAAATGCACCTTAAACTTTTCGCAGATCAAAGTACAAATTCTCTCATATTTTTCGCCTGTGCAGTTCGTGACGTAATTACTTTATTGGTGGTCACTTGATCGGCTTCTGTTGTTGTTTTTCTCCCGTTTGTGTCCAATTAATTGACAAATTCCAATTCCGTTTTCTGCTGCTACTCCCCACACATTTATTTATATTTTTTTTCGTTAGAATCAATCAATTTCAATTGACGAAGGCATCTTCATCGCGAGTTCAGTTAAAAAGCACCCAGCCAGCAATCAGAAATTTCTTTTTCCAGTTTCGTGAACTTTGCCAACTCGTTTATAAATATAATAAAAAACGCGACTGAGGAAAGGAGGATGTTCGCACGGCTCTCACACAATATTTTGCGATAATTTACGAGCCTTGTGCCACGTGATGAACAGGTTTTTTGTTATTTAATTTATTCTCTTTGGTTTCGTTTTAATTTAAAACACTTAATCTTTGATAAGACATCTGGTATTCTTTGAATATATAGTAAGCCATTTGCCGGTATCACATCACAGCCTGGTTCCAGCTAGACACTCTGGCCACATGACCACATGACCAACAAACGGTCACGAGACCCGAGCCAATGGAGCTCACGAGGAACGTGGAACGTGGAACGACCCTGGGCAGATGCATCTAATGGATACACTCGGTCTCTCTTATACAATCGCTTCGCCGCCAAATGACTGGCGATTTTTGTTAATGAATGATCTCCCAAGAACAGGAGACCGGCGAGATCATGTGGCTTACAGTTTATACAGCGAAAAATACTCGCATGCTCAATGCTGGTAGTGAAAACCCAACAAGTAATTGAGTAAAGCAGGTCAGTGACACTCTTTTTTTAAAACTTAAGTAAAGTAAGTAGCTAAAATATCGATATTCTAATTTATAAATAAGACGGAAAGGGAAAAGTTTTAGGTGGGCAAAGAACAAGATAAATATAGGACATTCTCAGCTAAAAAAAATTTTTCATAATTTAAAAGATAAATAATAAAATAAAAACTTAATTGTCAAACAGATTATACATAATTCATAATTCCCCTTACAGAAAATCTTATTTAAAATGTAGAAAGAAAGGGTATGGAGGGTGGATATTAATATCTCTATTATTTATTTCTTTGTTCTTCCACTTATAAAGTTCCTTCATATTTCCTCCTCGCATGATGAAATTCTGTCTGGTCAAACACAGTGATCTGCGATGAAGATAAATTCTGTTCAGTGGACCAGGCCGACTGCCAAATACAAATTTAAACAAAGCCAAAAATAGACCCCAACCACAATTGATCGCTTACACATTGAACTTTTCGGTGGGCGCCCTCTAAAAATAGATAAAACAGCGCAGTTTGGCAAAAAATAAAAATACAAAAAATAAAAAGTGGAAAAATCTGTTTGCTAATCCGTTTAGTTGATGCGTTAATTGAATTTCGCCGGGCGGGCGAAGCAGCACAGTGACTACTAAAATACTGCTGCTGTTCATGTCGCCGTGGTCTACAACTTAATTGGTTTACCTTCAATTATAGTCTGCTGATTCGAATACAAACATATTCAGACGTAGACTGTCAATAGAGTTGGTAATTTTTTGGGTCAACATACTCGACAAACCAATTTTCGTTGCACGTCACGACAACTGACATGACAATGGGAGTTATCCGAGTGCCGAGAGTGGGTTTTTGGGGGAAAATGGGGAAAAGCGACCGCCATTTTGCCCCGAAAAACGGGCAACAGTTTAGTTATGTGTTTACCCCAACCATAGAGTAAATAAGCCCTGATAATAATTTGTGCAAATAAATATGAAACAATTTTCCTGGGCTTGCGGCATGTAAAACATTCCGTTCTGTCAGTAGTTACACAGAGGGCCCACTGTTCCCCCATGACTCAAAACGATAAAATAATAAAAACACCATAAGTAACAATAAACAAAGCAGACAGAAACAGGCTGGAAATAGGAAAACAGAACGCCAAATGAATCGATCGAATGAGGGGAATGTAATGGAAAAATCAGTAGCCAAGCCAACAACAAGATAAGGTTTTTTTTTATGTCGCCCATCGATTTCTATATGTTTGTCTGATATATGTATGAATTGGATACCAATATGTTTATCGGCCGGGATTTTCCCTGGAAATTGCCAGACTTTCTCGCTTTGTGACTGGCGTCTGAAAATATGCAATGTCTACTATCCGATTACGCTTGCCAACGTTTTTTCCCTCGCCCTGGCCAAATGTGTTAATTTCTTTATAAGCCCCAGCGGTGGCGAAAATAAACATGGCATAATATATATGGTACACCTCTCAATTAGTTTGAAACCGTAACGGAAACGTAAATAGGCGATCGGTAATTGTGGCGAACAGGTGTGAAAATAAGGGGGGAAACTGAAGAAGACATTATTTACATTATCTGATACTATTTTCAAGCAATTAAGAGCCTGTTTATTTACAAATATAATGTAATGTGACCTTCCCCAAATAGGAAATTATTTAATTTTCTATTACTGTTTATGTGAGGAAATCTGTGCTTTTAAGTATTTTATTTATTTTATTGAAATAAACCCCTAAAATCCCTTAAAATCTTTCTTAGGAAATACAAAATATTAAGCTTACATTAAGCTACATACTAAGTATAAATAATATAGTTTTACTTACAATGCAAGCCTTAACGGACTTCCAAAGATTTCTCCCAAAGTCTTCAATCTTGCTGGTTTTTCCCCGTACGTTCGCCAGTTGCACGACGTTATCCTTTGGTTTTGGGGGATGGAAAAATTGGAAGAAGATCGAGAGAGGAGGAGTCACTCGGTGTAGCTGTTGCCTGAGTCGCTTGGATGTTGCCCGGATACGCAGGTGCTCGGAATAGTCACATTGCCGGGGATAATACGACGCGCACTCGAAATGGAAGGGCTATTGATGCTTAACTATTATTTAATTTTGCTAATATTGTTAACTTTGGTTTGGTAGCTGACGATCTGGTTGTTGCTGTTGCCGCTGGTCCAGGATCTTGCGAATCTCTCCAGTCCTGTGCACTCCGCTCTCCCGAGGGCTGCAGCCCAGGTGCGCTCTACTCGCCCTCGAGCTTGATTTTTTTCTTGACCTTGTAACGACGGTTGCGCTGATCTACCACGAACTCATATCGCGATCTCTGCACATTTTCACTATCCAAACTAGAGCTCAGACCCAGCAGGCGCAGGACTCCTGGCGAATACGTTGTGACTGGATTTTGATGCCGGATCGGATGCGAATTTCCTTCTGCCCTGTGCAGCGCGCTCCGGGCCTGTCCTCTACCTTCTTTTGGGGGTTCTAGAGATTGACTGTCGCACCTGTCGCGCTTTTATATCCTGCTCGATCGGAATAATGCACTTTCTGCAACTGCAATAAATACACCCACGGCTCTCTCGCGGTATGGCTGTCTCCCTCGCGCTCGCTCACTACGGCTGCTTGAGGAAGTGGGTGGAAACGAGACGGTATCTGAGCATGTGGCGCTGCGGTATTCGGCTGGCGCTCTTTTCGCTGCTTGCGCCGCAGTCGCTGCTCTGCCGCTCCAGTGGTGCTCTGCTTCTTCTGTTGCCGCTTCTTCTTCTTCTTTCTGTACTGCTGCCTCCAATCGAGAGTTTTCCCCCTTGCAGCGCCGTCGTTGTTTTTGTTGCAATTATGTAAAGCGTTTGGCTTACTTAAAAACTCTGTCTGAAAACCTCTGGTTTATTTTCGCTGTACTGCAGATTTTTTATCTCGCAATTCCAGTTTCTGTTGTGTGCGAGGTCATCGACGCACGTTTGCCGAAAAATCGATATTTACCCGCTCGCGGCACTGGATAAATGGGTTTGCAGGGCTGGCCTTTGTTTATCTACTTTGTCATGGCAGATTTTCCCGGATTCGACAAGAAAACTCCGCTTTCGAAGCACAAAACTACAATTAAAACTGCATTTTACAGACCCGGGCCGCGATGAAAAACTTTCCGCTACTTTGACCGCACGTTGTTTCACGAGAGAGACGCAAAATACAATTGGGGAGCACACAAACTTGGAGCCCGAAAAAGCAGTGCTCGTGCTCTCTTTCCTCCCTCTCTCTTGCGGCCGTTCTCTTTGCGCAGACTCTTTATCGGTTTTTATCTTCAGTTTAATTTTAATAATTAAACTGTAGTTATCGTATTCGTTTGGTTAATGCAGATTCTGGATGATGTTTCTCTCGAGGGAGTTGTGAAATGGGCTTGTAAATGGGTGTGAGGCGTAATGCGCTCGCGCGCTCTTATCCTCCGCGATGCTCTTCAGATGATGACGTTGCAAACCAAAATTCTCCCTTCGTTCACACTCACACCTGACTAAATTTTCTTTTGACTCATTTTCGTGGCTCAGTAATTGTGGGGCATTTCCATTTCAATAAGTCCTACGGCGCCAATTGCATTTTTGCATACTGTTTATCCATAGCTAGAAAGAGAGAAGGGTGGTGGGTGGTTAATTAGAGCTCGTTAATTGGTTTACGCGGGCGCTGACTTTTCCGAATTCACACCAACAAAAGCAACAACAAGTTCAGATTGAGCAATTAAGTCCAATTGGATGCAATTTACCGTTGGGCGAGAAGAGAGCTCAATAATTCATGGGTGTCAAGTTCTTATTCCTCTTAATGAACCCCAGCGAACTTTCGAGAATTTCCACAGCAGGGAAAAGAGAAAGGGGGCAAATGAAATAGTTTCTGCAATTGGCCAGCTCTCAGATTTGCATTTAAATTGACGTGGCTGCCAATAAACAAAATTTGATTATGCAAATGCAAAATGGAAAATGGAAAGCAAACAAGAACGGGACGGCAGCTGGAGTCTGTTTACGCGAAAATCGCTGGAAATGCAGTAAAGTCGACGATAAAGCACAGGAAAGAAAAGTGATAAAACTGCAGAGACTGCACTATAGAGTAATAAATTTGATTTTTAATTTAAACCATTTGCTTCTCGTTTATTGTGCGAGAATTATGCCAAAAAATTAATGTTTGGGAAAATTTGATTTTTAAATATATTATTAATTCTTAAGTTAAGTTTACGTACTCCTACTCCTTTTAATATCTAGTTTTTAAGGATACACTTTCACTATTTAAAAAAATACTTTAACCTTGAGTAATATCCTCTGCTAATTATGAAAAAGTCTGTTAATCAAAATGTTTCCTAAAACGCAATTCAAGGTAATTTATGATGAAGATAGGATAAATCCAAAACCTACAAACAATTGGAAAACAAAATCAATATTGTTTTCGAAAGGAAAGCTATAAAATACACAGTCGTTAGCCAAATATAATAGATATTTTGTCATTTTCTTTGTTCGCCGTAAATTACCCTCAATCATTAGCCTTGGGTGGAAAACTCATTTAACCTAACCCCTAATCCCCTGATTATTATATATCGATGCCTTCAGCTGTATGTTATATGCGATAATAGCGCCATAAAATGACTAATTGATTGATGATGTCTGGCACTTAACCCGAGATGGATATTTTGCGTGTCGACGGTCTTAAAATAAAACAAAATAAACAGGCGAAAATTTCACAAATTTTTAAAAAGCAATTGATGTACATATGTACACATGTTTGTATTCGCGCACATTAAAATGTCTTTGACGTAGCAGAAAAATTTGGCAAAGAGAACAACCGTTTTTAATGCTCTGTTTTATTTCAGAATAAAGAAAATAAATAAAATGACAAAAGCAACGATGAAATTGTAAACATTGTAAAATAAATAAAAACATTCTCTGTTTGTGTGCGTACAATTCTGGATGAAACGGAACTGGGGAAACTAGAGAAAATGGACGCCAAAAGCAATCTAAAGTTTTTCTTTAATTAATCTTTTAAAAAGTTGATGGAATCAAGGACAAGTGTAATTACAATATAAATCCCCTTTTCTTTGTTTATTAAAACTATATAAATACTATTTTTCTCAGTGCAGCTTTAAAGTACCGTTACCAGTTGCAACACTTGTACCTCCATTTACCTAATTTTCGGCTGATGTTTCTGCTCTCTTCCCTCTGCTGCTTGTTGTTGCTGGCCAAGGGCCACACACTCACTCAAAACGTACGCACACACACCCCACGAACGGATGGAAATCCCACGGACGCCGAGAGAAAATAACTGTAAACCACACCGGACGAAGCACCAACATAGAATGAGCGGAAAAATAACGTGCTCCAAGCAGCGTACGCCATGGTGGGGGCCATTTCTACTGAATGAAAGCGACAGGCTTCTCTCTCTCGACGGCTCTCGCCGGCTCTCTCAACCGAAGAGTTGGCAAGGACGTCGACTTCGTAGCCGCTGCATTCGGACCCCACCGCCACCCCCCACGGCCCACGTCGCGATAATTAAAAATCGCACATACGCAGCGTTAACTGCGGCGCTGGGCTTTGCCGTTAGCTGTTGGGGCGTTCGCTTTGGTCGCATTTCACGGCTTAATGCCTTTGGCTGAGGGCGTAAAGCCTCGCCGTAATGTAATGTATGCATGTCCTTGAACGCACACTTTGCCATGCCCCCTGTCCGTGCCACCTGCCGCCCACTGCCAACATTCTAGATTGTTCTGAGCTGCTGCTCTTTTGTGACGTGGGTCGTCCAGAGAAACAAACACAGGGGCACTAAAAGTGATCACAAAAAGTATCAACTACTCAAATGTACTTTAAAATAATATTAAAATCGATATGGTATTTTATAAAATAAGCAATGTTAAAGCAAATTTATTTAAAACTTCCCCAAAATGTCTCCCAGTGTAGTACCCGCATACGTGACACATGACAGCGTTGCAGGCAAGGAGCAGCGTCGGATAATGAAATCGACAACCGATGCTTGTGCACGACCGGGGAAACCGGGGATTCGGGACTTTTATATTCTTGTAGGACGAAGGCTCTTATTCCTCTTATTGCTCATTTTGCGGCCCACAAGTCAAGTGAGCTTTGATGGGGTTAAGTTCCTTCCCCAGAGATACTTTCACTGATTCACCACCGCTCGCTTGACCAGGCCCAGATAGTAGGGCGAAAAGTGGTATATACGTTTGTTAAACCCCTTGAATACCATATAATCCCCTCCTGAAAATCTTTATACATTTTTGGACTCTTGCCAATTGCCGAACATTTTTAGCCAAATCAAAATATGCACGCCTACAAACACAAGTGAATTGCATATTTTCGAACCCAAAAATATTGTATACTGTATATTGCAGTTTTCCTGCCAGCTTTTCTCATTTTTCCACTCATTGTTTGAATTTTTCACGAATGATTTAAAAGCATTACACAATTATCGAAATACGATGATGAAATAGGGAATTTATTGGATTTTATAAAGTTCGTTTCTACTTTGATTTAAAGGACACTTACTTCTGAATTGCAACCCTTTTAGCTGTCACTCTTAAAATAATAAATATACACAAGGTCAGGGAGACTGTGACTTCACCACATTTGATGCAAAATTTAGGGGTGTTCCTTTTCAAGGTCGTGCATAACAGACATTCTCATTTTAATTTTATGCAAGGCCGGAGATAAATTCATCTGTCCTTTTGTACATTTATTATTCGAGTTGTATGCAAATAAAATATACGCGTGACAAACCCAAAATAGCTGACCCAAAAAGCCAGCGAGCTGCCTCTTCCGGCTATCCCTCCACCCCGGAACACATCCGTAACATTTTCCCTGCCATTTCTCTTAATTGTCTCCCCTGTCTAGTCACATTTTTTCGGACATCAGAGGTCCGAGCAACAATTACCAGCAGACACAACAGCAGCGGGAGGGAGCAGGAGGAGCGGCAGCAGCAGCCGTTGATGAGTGGCCATCTCTCGTCCACGTCCATGTCAGCCCCCAACTCCTGGACGCCCCGTTTTGTGAATGGCATCCGAGGATTAAAACATTGCGCAGACTCCGCTCTATTGATTAACTGAGAAGACAGCTCTCTCAGCCGGAGCTTGGGGTAGGGCATGGGGAGGATGCCACTGGGATGAGGATGGGGCTGTGGATGCGGATGTGAAATCAACTGCGTAGTTGGCAAAAGTCAAAGCTGCGGGGGTGGTGTTTATTCTTTTTTTTTTTTTGGAGGTGTGGCACCTGCTGCTGCTTCTGTCGGCGCCTTTTTTGAAGGGGCACAAGGTGGCTTCTGGCGAAACTTAATGCGCAATTTCGCAATAGTTGGGTTGTTAGAGGAGGGGCGTATGCGAGATGTGCCGAAGTGTAGGTCAGTTTGCACACTTTCTCTCTCTTCGTCACGTCAGTCACGCTCTTTTTGGTGGGACTGGCTCCTCTCGCTGAATTATAATCGAAAATTGCATGCGAACTCGGGTATCCTTGGCACCAAAATAGTGCATTGCCCCCACTTTTTTCACAAAGCTGGCAAGAAGAAAAATGCAAGTGACGCGAGCGAAAAAAAGGGTTGGACCAATGGGGTCAGAAGTGGGAAATTCAGTAGGCAATATGTATAACTCGATTATTGAAATGTTCTCATAAATACTGCGAATAATAATTTAAAAGTACCCAGCCATTTTAGCTATGTCAAGTAGTTCATGTTTATATAAAAACTACAAATATTATATCCATAGAAGATTCACAGAGAAGACAAGATGGTGATAATACGCGGAAAGTTCGAGGTGACGGAGCTAGTGGCGGGCTGCGTAGGATCCGTGGTTGTCTGCTTGGCCGGCATCAACATCCTGCCTCTGAAGAATGATCCCGACTTCCCGGCTGTTCTCTTTGTGCTTTCCTCAGTCATGGTAATGTGTTCGTGAAATATCCTCCGATTCAGCAGCTGTGGCGTTTGCTCCTAGAGCTGGTGGTTATACATATATATCGCCACCCAGGTGCTGGTCGCCTTTATTTGGGAGCAGGATCATGCGCTTTTAGATGTCATCCGGAATGCCATGGTCGACTCTACCTTGGGACTAAAATGTATGAAGTACTTTCCCGGACTGACCTTGTTTATGCGCCGGGATGCCTGTTATTTCGCACAATCAGTATTTTCCGTGATGGTAACCATCAAGACTCCAAGGTGCACCAGAACATTTGGAATACATGCTTTCCGAGCGACGTTTCTACCAGTACTTTGAAAACCACCAGGCTACAAATGAGGTTTTTTCAGCGGAGATTGGCCCGTCGAATCAAAAATTACAACAAATTTAGAATACGTAAAAAATTAAATTTAGAAAAATTTTCCAAAAAAGAATTTGAAACTTTTTTAGCTACCTAACACATTAAGTACCCAACCATTCGAGCAATTTTCGACTATTGTGTATAAAGTATTTTCCCAGACTGATTGTGTTTATGCGCCTGGACTAATATGTATAAAGTATTTTTCAAGGCTGACTGTGTTTAGGTACCACATAACTACCCAACCATTTTAGCATTCCATAGTTAACACAGATAGCTCTGTCAAGTAGTTCATGTTTATAAAAAACAATACCCCACAAGTACCCAACCATTTTAGCATTCCACAGTTAAAACAAAGAGCTCTGTCAAGTAGTTCATTTTTATATAAAAACAATTTTTATATGTGTATACAAAAGATTAACAGAGAATACAAGATGGTGATTGTACACGGAAGGTACGAGGTATCGGAGCTGGTGGCGGGCTGCGCAGGATCCGCGGGTCTCTACTTGGCCGGCATCAACGTGCTGCCTCCGAAGTATGTTCCCGATTTTCCGGCAGTTCTGTTTTTACTTTCCTCGGTCATGGCAATACACCATGTGCGGATCGTGAAATGTCCGCCGATACAGCAGCTGTGGCATTTGTTCCTGGAGCTGGTGGGTATATATATCGCCACCCAGGTGCTGGTCGCCCTCATATGGGAGCAGTTTCATGCGCTTTTGGATGTCACCCGGGATGCCATGGTCAACACTACCTTGGGACTAATATTTATAAAGTACTTTCCCAGACTGATTGTGTTTATGCGCCTGGATGTCTGCTATTTTGCGCAATGGGTGCTTACCGTGATGGTCACCAGCAATACTCTAAGGCGCACCAAAACTTTGGGATACATCCTTTCCGAGCGACGTTTGTACCAGTACCATCAGAAACCATCAGGCTACGAATGAGGCTTTTCAGCGAAGACTGGCCCGTCGAAGACGTGCCCGTTAACCAGCGGCAGATCCATTCAATATATGTTCCATATTTTAGGCAAGAATACTACTCAAGTGCAACCAAAATCTAAGGTCTTTGGAAATATTTCATGCTTGAGAGAGCAGAGACTACAGTCAGTTTTTAATTTTCGCGCGATACTTTGTAATAATCGATTAACGATAAAACCAATAGAAATT
Source organism: Drosophila ogumai (assembly GCA_018904815.1). Classification (NCBI taxonomy): domain Eukaryota; kingdom Metazoa; phylum Arthropoda; class Insecta; order Diptera; family Drosophilidae; genus Drosophila; species Drosophila ogumai. The sequence continues at coordinate 53,285 of JAEIIJ010019816.1, read as the reverse complement.
GTAAATGTGTCATCCCTCGATCAGAAAAAGATCGGGGAGCGTTTTTGGAACTTTAGCAAAACAATTATCAAATTAAAGTGATTTTATATATTTTTATTGATTGCGTTAAGAATTGGGAGAAAGGAATGGCTTTTCTTTGCCCCGTGCGCATGCGGCGCGATAAGAAGAAAGGTAGGCTAAAACAAAACCGGAAGGAGTGGGTTCAACAAACGAAAGACTTCAAGACACGAACCTGTTGCTTGTTACACAGACAAAAAATATTAACTAAAGATAACGATACATATATATTTCTTGTTTAATAAAAATCTAAAAATTGCAGCCACTAATGCCAGCATCGAAAGGGATCTGCCCGCCGTGGGAGGCTTGGGCATGGGCAGGATAACTGGATCCTCCAGCATTGAGACCCTGGTCCGTGTTGGCATCGAAAAGGAGCACGGATTGAGGTAAGTCTATATAAACATGTCATTAGTAATTCCCTATCATTTATCATGCATTCAGTCCCGATTCCAAAATGGTGGTGCTGCACGACTTTACGCCCTGCGTGGATGACGAGCTGGAGGTGAAGCGGGGCCAGTTGGTCAATATTCTGTACCGGGAGAACGACTGGGTTTATGTAATAGGCCAGGATTCACGCCAGGAGGGCTTCATACCCTTCTCCTACTGTGCTCCCTGCAACACCCAGCTGGCGGACTTGGCCGTAAAGAAGAAACTGCCCCGGGAACAGTGTCCCGAGCAGCCAATCGATGAGAATTTGCCGCTCCTGGGAGCGGACAATAAACTGGATGTGCTCTGTGACGAGGCCTTGAACCCTGGGTCTGCCAACAGCATGGAGAACATACTCCTCGTGGAGCCGGAGTGCACACCATTCGTTAAGGAACCCTCCGGTCGCTGCATCGTTCTGTACACCTTTATAGCCCGGGACGAGAATGATTTATCCGTGGAGCGTGGGGAGTTCGTAACCGTTCTCAATCGCGAGGATCCCGATTGGTTTTGGATTATGCGCAGTGATGGCCAGGAGGGCTTCGTGCCGGCCAGCTTTATCTATCCGGCGGACAGCGTGCGAGTTTTGCAGCAGCAGAAGGCCACCCTAAATGCCATGGAGAGCATCTTGCAGCAGGGCCAGCCAGGACAGCAGCAACAGGGTCAGCAGCAGTCCCAACAGCAGCAGCAGCCACTTGGTTTGGGAACGGATGATTTGCGCTATCATGGCACCGAGCTGGTGATGCTGTACGACTACAAGGCACAGGCCCCCGATGATCTGTACCTTTCTGTGCGTCGTGGTGACTGGATCTATGCCGATCTGAACAATCAAACGGTGGACGGATGGCTGTGGGCTTATGCCCCCAAGACTCGCAAATATGGCTTCATTCCAAAGGCCTACGCCCGACCGCCTGCCATGACGAGTCTCTGAGAGATCGCCTCGCCCTCTTCATTCATTATCATCATAATTAACACATTTCGCTCTAGGTTTAGTTTTCTTTACATTCCATTTCGTGCCACCATTTCCATTGAGTAATAAATTGTGCCTTAGGTTTATTTTGTATGTGAGCTTGCATAACACATTGTATACAGGGGGTTATCTTTGCACTTACATCTAGGTGTAATTCAATATCCTTAACTGGTAGCTTGCCCGTAAACGTATATCAAAAATATCTAAGATTACCTTTCGTACAGTACCAGCTTGGGGCAGCACTTGCTAGCTTCTAGGTCTAGAGATATGAATACTAAAGCACTGATGGAGCGGAGCATGCTCCTCGATATGCACTTGGGTTTGGATATGGATGCGTTCCACGATCGGTGCGAGTGCGTAGGGTTATGCTCAGCATAATGTAGTACGCACATGCACATCCAACTGGAGGCTAGGTCTACTTCAGGCCCAGAGCTTCTACTTCGTTGGCCGAGGAGCAGTGCGAGCAGTTGAGGTCCACGTTTCTGTGACAATGATAAGTGAATAATGAATATCAAAGCTTGCATTACATTGTCAGTGTAACTCTTACTCACTTCATGGCCTCCCTGAGCTGCTCCTTCTCGTTCATCTCGTCGCGCAGCTTCTGCTGCAAGCTGAGTATGAGATCGTTTTTGTTCTGTATCTGCAGCTTTAAGTGTGCAATGGTCTCCTCCTGGGCCTCGAAAATTGCCTAGGAAATATGAGAAAACATGAGAAATGTCTTATTTAAAATATAAACCCATTCATACCCGACACTCCTCCATGGACTCGGAGTACGAGGGCGGCTCATCCAGGCAAAAGAACTCCCGCACCAGCTTGCACTTGCGCAGCTCCTCTTTGGCCATCACCGAGTTCACGAATATCTGCAGACCCTGCACCCGGTTGTCGAGGAAGACGGCATTAAAGTTGTCCCCGAAGAGCTTCTTACGCGGCAGCATGAGGGACAGGTTGGGAAAGGATTGCTTCAGCTTGCCATTTAGCCGAACAAAGTCCGTGTAGCGCCGCATCACCAGCCAGCAGTCATTTGTCTCCGGATTCTCCACGCGTAACTTGTACACGGTGAAGCGTGCCCGCTCCTCCATCACCTCGTAGCCGATGATGGGCACGCGCAGCACGGCATTGGGATCCACGGCCGGTGCCTGGGAGCCCGAGGAAAGAGTCATCTGGCTGGCGAACATGGAGTGAGAGTTGCCGCCAGTAAGGCGCGAGCTGGTCTGGCTGTAGCCCAAACTGCACTCGCTCATCCGACGCGGGGCCCTGGTGCTAACCTCCAGGCTATCACCATGGTTACCACCCGCATGGTGGCCATACGAGGACTGGGTTAAGTCCCGATGGGAACGTGCTCCACCTAGCATTGCTGGGCTATTGGAGTTTGGGGACCGCGTGTGCTCGTAGCTGTGCGAGCTTATCCTCTGCAGACACACCTCCGACTTGGCGTTGGTCGCCGTCAATGCAGCACCAGAGTTTTGCTCCAGAAGGGCTAGGCCAACATCCCCCTCCGATTTGCTGCGCAACAGGCTGCTGTTCCGATACTTTTCCCCTTGTCGCAGGTCGAAACTTGAGTGGCAGCGGCGACCCAGGAGTTGCCTCTGACGGAATAGCGGCTGCTTGCCCACTAAGCGGGTGGCGGAGCTGCTGCCTAGAGTTTGGGCTAGAGATTTCTTCTTCGGTGACGTCGTTGCTGCTGTGCTGGCCTTCTTGAAGAGCGACGACGACGATGTTTGTGGCGTTCTGGCAGTTCCTGTACTGTTGTGGCTCTTTCGCAGCGCCCGCAGTGACATCGCTTTGTTTGGTTGCTTTATTTACGACTGCAGCTCTGTGTGCTACATGACTTTTAATATTTTTGTTAAATTCTTCACGAGCGTACGTTGTTGTTCTTGCTTTTGTTTTTCTTTTGTAGTCCACACAATGTGACCATCCGCGCTTTCTCTCTTGAGAATTTCCTGACCCGATTGTCTGCGTTATCGATAACTGGCGGTAGACAGCTGTGGGCCTATCTGAAATGGAGCATGCGGTAAATATTGTTGTTTATATCCTGAAAAATGCAATAATTAAGGATTTTCATTAGCACAGCGACACCAGCGAGCTCATACAAAGGCTCGTGAATCTGAGTGTGACTGAAAATGCCGAGGAAGTCACGGGTATTCTTAAAAACCTGCGCCTGCTGCTCACACAAAGCCAGGAGAGTCAAGAAACTCTGGCCAAGAGTCTAGAATTTTCCAGTTTTCTCGATGCCGTCGCCTTTAACCCGCTAATGCGAACGGAGCATCGGCTTGCACACAATCTGTCGCTCCAGGTGCTGGCCAACAGCGTGGTTAATAATGAGCTTACCCAAAAATTGACCTGGAATCAGCATGGCTCGAAGATCGCCGAGCAAGCCTATGCTGCTCCCCTAGGCAGCTCCAACAACGTGCTCCTGATGATCATGTACAACATATTCCTGAGTGGCCGCGGTGGTCTTATCTCCGACCCGGTGGCGCTCCAGACCTGCCTGCGTCTGTGGCGGGCCCTAAACGAGGCTCAGTGCACCTACAATTTCGAGTATTTGCACTTCTTTCTGGAGCACTTTATCGTGCAGAACGGACGTGCCTGCGTGGCCTGTTACCAGAAACTGGACACGGAGGATAGGATTGCCTTTCTGGACTACGTCGCTCATTACCTGAGGGAGAATAGCCCGAATGGTGAGGTTACCCTCTTCCTGCTGCAGCACTTTGCCAAGGAGTTCCGCCTGAAATCGGATTGCATTCTTCGGGAAACCCTCAAGCTTAAGCACGAACTGCATCCCCGCGAGGTTCACACTCTCCTCCGGATCATAGCCAGCGTCAGTGGCTCCGAAAAGTACACCAATGTCTATGCCACCGATCAGTCGCTGTTCATCAATGTGAGCAGCCTGCTCAGATGCGTGGTGGCTGCGGGCAAGGAACCCGATGGCGGAGGCCTGGACAAACCCATGACAAGGCTGGAGGAGGTGGCTCTTACCTCGGGCATTGATGCGGGCTACGAAAAGAAGGTGTCCTACGAACTGAAAACCCTACTCGTGCGCTGTTGTGCGAATCTTTTGTATGAGAATAAGGGAAACAAGGGCTATTGCCTGGACACACAACTGCTGCCGGCTCTGCTGGAGTGCACTACGATGGATGCCAGGAATCCATGTAAGATCTAGCTTAGTTATTTGAATAGTTTTTAGCCTAATATATATTTTTTACGATTAATTAGGCGCATTTTCCTTTTGAATTTTATTTTAACAACTCTTTAATAGACACCCAGTAAGAATCTTTAAGAAAAATAATACTATTTCCTTGATTGCCATAACATTCTTGGCTATGAAAAGCCATTAACAGTTTACAGCTTATAAAACTACTAAGTAATGTTGATTATTACATAAAATGCTTTGATTAATTCTCATAATAAAACGCTTTCATCTTTTCCTATCCCTCCCCCAAACAGTGATGCGCGAGTGGAGTATCTTGGCCATCCGGAATGCCTGCATCAACTGCCCGGAGGCGCAACAGGTGATTGCCGGCCTAACCATGCAGGGCTCGGCGCCCAATGACATACTCAGCGAGCTCAACCTGGAAATGGGTGCGCTACGCATCTCAGACAAGAGGCAATAGCACACACAGCACAACCACTGGCTGGCCCACAACAAGTGGTTAGCTGGCTGTCTTTCGCACCACGTCATCCTCCGCAGCCCCCTTACGATTCGCTAATGGTATGCCAAAACTCAGATCCAACGGCATTCATAAACGCGATGTCAACGGTTTAATGGCACAGCCGGCGGAAGAGAGAGAACGAGCGCCGCGCCGCGCGGACAGAGCAATGTCGAACGATGGCTAGCGTGGCTAGCGAGGAGGATATAAAAATAGCTGCCCATGTACCATGCTCTGTGTACCATTAAAGAGAGATGCCTAAATCCATCTAAATTCTAAATTTGTGCACACAGCATCGGCCGAGTCGAGTTGAGTTCATGTTTATGGCGCAATTAAGCAAACGATGACGTCGGTCGGTGCCAGCAGCAGCAGCAGCAGCCCCAGAGATTCCGATTCCTGCCTCCGGCTACATGCTGCAGGTGGCAGCTCCTCTGCCCCAGCCCACGCCCGCTCCCCAGCGGCGTGTATGTAGAACGATTTTTTATGTTTATGCTGGCTAACAATGGCCACGCTATGCCTGTTGCCCGCTGCCTGTTGCCTTTCGCTCCCCCGAAAAAGAAAACAAAAGAACGCAAAGGCAAACGACAACCACTGGTGGCTAGTAGCCAGTCAGTCTGTGCTCTGCTTTGGCCAGCAGCAGACGGAACCGTGCCGATCGCCGTCCGCCAGGAGCAGCAGCCTACGCCAAGATCGCGCTCTTTCATTCCGTTCAGTATATTTAATTTATTTCGGTTGTTATCGGGCGCTCCGTCTCGGCGATTAACGCCAGCTCATAAAATCTAAACACATCGTCGTTGCGCCCCATAAACAAAATAAATCTGGGCCCCAGAGATCTCCGTTGCATTGTTGCAGCTTTAATGGTAAACATGGCCACGGATCGCCTGGCTCTTATATAACGATAAATCAGGACGCCTGTCAGTCGTGAGCTTTTATGACCAGATCCCAAATCCAAATCCGTTTCGGTATCAGAATCAGAATCAGGCTGGCATTGGCATTATTTATGCGGGGCATTAATTAAATACACATTTCTCAAAATTCGCGTTCTTTTACGCTTTACGCGAGGCGGAGGCGGTGGATGAGGATGAGGATGAGGAATTCGACGTGTTGCGACGACGGTTGTGGTGTGCTCCTCCCCGGCACATACCAAAAATACAATGGCCGCCGCCACCGACACAGCAAGTAAAACAAAGGCTAACCACACAAAACAAATAAATAAATAAATAGAGGCGAGCGTTTTGCGTTTATTTCGGATTTTCAAAAAAAGAAAATATATAACAATTTCGCCCTGTCAAAAGTGTCAATAATCGCGCCCAAAAAATAGAGACAATGAGGTGGGAATTAATGACGGTTGCCAGTCAGAGGAATCTGTTAACTAAAAATAATGGCAAATTGTTTTGAGAAATATTAAAAGAATATAAATATATATAGTGGGACAGGCCATAGAACTTCTTTCGGAGCAGGGAAACATCTAAAGTTTTCGGTAAACATTAAAGTTCTTCCACTGCTACGCCTCATCCGATGACGCACTTCATGACGCAAGTGGCTGCAGCCCAACTCCTCCCAGCTGCAACTGCAACGGGAAAGATCTATTCCGGGAATAGATCGCGGAAGTGGAGGAGGAGTTCGATTGGGAGGGAGAAGCAGAAGCTGGCGCCGCTTTGCTCCTCTATTTTTCTCTGGGTTTTCCCCCTGCGCAGATGACACTTTCGGCAACCCAGTTATTGGGAACAAAGACGGAATAACGAAAATATCATAAATTCGGAAGGCATCCCACATGGCATACAGGCAGCAAGCAGCACTAACTATGTATATGGCACTTGTGCACGCCATGCCATCCTCCTGCTCCTGCTCCACACCTGCCACCCACCCACTCGGGAACTCGGAATAGGCGCACCTAATTCTCGCCAAATATTCCGCGAAGAGGCTAAAATCATTTTGACGAAGGAATTCGCATTTTTGTCATTTATTTTCCGCGGGCCTTTGGACGTGTCCACTAATTTGCTTAATTTCTGTCAAACGAATAGAAAAAAAAATATAGTACCGAGGAAAAGCCTCAGAAATCCGCTTTTCCGAGTGGGAATTTCTGGTCACCGTGGCAACATGTAAATACATAAATAAAATAAAAAACGATTTATCCAAAACAACATAATTAATGGGCACGTTTTGGGTGATTCGCGCGCTGCCTGAGAAAGTCAACAGTTTGGGTTAGAATAATAGTTTTTTGTTTTTAAAAAAATAGATTCATTTGTTAGGAATTATACGAGGAAATAATGTTTATTAAGAGTTTAATAAGCAAATTATTAAAATATCAAGAAGGACTTAATTTTGGGGTTTAAAAAATTATCTTTTTATGTCAAAGAGACAGACACCTCTGCTGTTCTTAAGTATATATCACAAAAATAGTAAGTCTATAGTCTTATTTTAAATTTTAAATAGTAAAGATTATTAAATTTAAATGATATTCAGTTAAACAAAATTGTTGTTGATATTTTCCCATAAATCTTAGTTCTCTCGTTCCATCCTCCTCTATATGTTTAGCATAAAAATAAAATATATTGTTTAAATTAGAGACGAATCTGGCAATGAGGCAGGTTGTCTGATGGCCTGACCAAAGCGTAGGCCCGGTAAAAACACCTGCCGGACGATGGAAACGGTCGTGGCGCCCAAGAATGTCCCACATGTGTGTCCGCATGACTTCATTTGCCTACAGAGAGCAATAAAAGCTGGTTAAACCCGCCACTAACTCACCCACACCACTCTGACAGTGTCTTGTCTCGTCTCCTCTCCTCCCACCAGGAACGTGTGCTGTTCTATGTGCGTGTGGATTGCCCGTTGCCAACGTCCAGAGAGCCCTAGGAGGGGGCAGAGAGAGAGTGATCCGGCAACGAAACCAGAATGAAGCGCGACCTGTCCACGTCGACCATCGGCCGGGATGAGGCCCGGCGGCCGCTGATGGAGGCATACATGTTCCAGCGTCGTGTCCTGCTCGGTTGCAGTCTGCTGATGGTGGTGTCCCTGCTGATCTGGATAGTGGCCATCTCGACTGATCACTGGATCATTATATCAGGAGGAAAAGGTGAGTTAACTTCTACTCTAACGGAACTACTTACAGACTTTTAAAATTCCATTGCCTAGGCATTTTCATCCCAGAATCGCGTCGCTTCTTCATGTCCTCGCATTCGGGGCTGTGGCGTCACTGCCGGAACACCATAGTGCCCAATGCTTTGAGCAATGCCCAGGTGGTGCGCAACTTCAGCTCCATGTCGTACACTTCGCAGACGAACATCAACGAGGCGAAACGGAATCTCTCGCACATGGATTTCATCAAGAAGTTCGCCCAGGAGCCGCTGGAAGCGTCGGATAATTTTACAGAGTCGGCGCGTCGTCATATGTTTGCCCATTGGGCGCGGGGAGAGGATGAGGGCTTCCAGGCGATGCGCAATGCCTTCCGCAATCTCGTGATGAACACGGAGGACAATCAGCGGCAGATCAATGCCACGGCAATCAAGCCCATACCCATCGATCCGCTGGATGTCAAGGGCATTATTGCGAGGAACACCTTCGGTTCGGCGCTGCAGCGGGTTAAGTACAACAACACCTGGTCGTACTATGTCATTCCCGAGGTGGCCCAGCTGGCCATCTTCGGCAACTGGACGGACTATCCGCTGGTGGTGCGTCTGCTGGGCACCTACATCCGTGACATTGGCATTCCCGCCTACGTGCTGAATGACGAGCGGGTGATCCTGATCCTGGTGCCACCACTGCCGCCCAAGAGAGGTGGACAGACCGCCTACTATAGCTATATACCGAATCGTGAGTCCACAGATCCATTAAATCCATCTATTCCCCAATAACCCTCCTTTAATCCTGCCCTAGAGCGCTGCAAGTACATCGACATGTTCCCCAACTCCAATGCCCTGCGCAACGAGCCGGGCTTCGATGACGAACTAATGGGTAGGTACTCCCACATACACTCACTCCTTGCACACTCCCAACTCAAGGACGACGGCTCATAATTGGCAGTCACTTGGTACTCCCTTTCAGACTACATCCGGACGCAGGCATCCTTTGCCTGCATCACCCTGTTCGTGATGAGCCTGGGAGCGGTCTTCTCCTTCTACACGTTCATGAATCCGCGCTACATGTTCAAGCGTCTGGCGGGTGGCATCCATCTGGTGGCCGCCTCCACGGCGCTGGTGGTGATCCAGGTGCTCTTCTCCTCGATTGACTACACCAAGGACCATCTCTTCTACGCATATCCCGATGGCGCTGAACTAACGTAAGTGGAATATGGGAAGTAATACCGATTTTCTAAGGTTCACCTTCCTCTTTTAGCTATGGTTACGGAGTCTACTTGGCCTGGTTCACGTTCGTGGACAATATTCTGTGCGGTGTTATGTTCCTCTGGTACTCGGGCAAGAAGAAGGGAGCCAAGGCTCCAAACGACGAAGTGGCAATGGCCGATGAGCCCACCATTATGGGCAGATAACGCCATCCCATTGGATGGGCCCTCCTGCAACCAAAGACAAAGCAATAGACGTTGCTTTTCATTTCACTTTTGTTATTTGTTTGTTTTCCTAATGGCTGTATCTAAAATGTTCGCTTTATAACTATAAGAATCTCAAAGGCAATAAAGGAATTATTTTCAGTCAGTCAGTGGCCGAGCCGAGTTGTTGGAAATTCAAATTCCGATTGCTGGCACAGGCTATCGGCATCGGTATAGGTGGTTTGACAAAAATCTATGCTATCGATAAATCAACAATGATGACCCCCCCTTCGGATTTCTTGGCTACTTCCATGAGCATCAGCTGTGAATCTGTTTACGTGCCTTTAAATTGAGAATAAAAACATTTAAACGCAAGAATTATTAATTAAAACCGATTTAAATACTTTGAAAGATGTTATATTTGGTGGCCTGTCGCTAAAAAATAAATACTTCATTAAAAATGTTCAAAATATAAGCCCCAACATAGAACAAACAAAATGGTAAGTAAAGCTCCCACGCAAACGCTTCTCTTATGTTTAAAATGAATTATTAACACGCTTCCAGGATGCCCTAGAACCGGATGTGTTCACCACCCAAACCAAGGAGCTAACCCCAGAGGAGAGACAAAAGCTGGAGGACCAAAACAAACGTGGTTTCGTGACCGAATTCAAGGCCAACAAGCTGGAAATAGATGCCCAGAGGAACTGGGACATATTCTACAAGCGGAATGAGACGCGCTTCTTTAAGGACCGCCACTGGACCACGCGGGAGTTCAAAGAGCTGCTGGACCAGGAGACGAGCGGCGACAAACGCACACTCCTTGAAGTGGGCTGCGGGGTGGGCAACCTCGTGTTCCCGCTGCTCGCGGAGCAGACCAGCGAGGAGGGTTGCTTCAGCAGCGGCAGATTCTACTTTTACGCCTGCGACTTCTCACCCCGAGCCGTGGACTTTGTGCGCTCCAATCCACTGTACGATCCCAGCCAGATAACCGCCTTTCAGTGCGACATCACGACGCAACAGGTGCACGAGCACATACCGGAGGGAAGCCTCGATGTTTGCACACTGGTCTTTGTACTCTCGGCCATACATCCGCAGAAGTTCAGGGATGTGGTTCTGAATCTGTGGAAGCTGCTCAAGCCAGGCGGATTGGTGCTGTTCAGGGACTATGGGCTGTACGACATGGCGCAGCTGCGCTTCAAGCCGGGCAACAAAATAGCCGAGAATCTGTACGTTCGTCAGGACGGGACCCGCAGCTACTTCTTCTCCGAACAGGAGGTGTCCCTGCTGTTCCAGGCGAATGGCTACGAGATAGTGGACAATGCATACGTGCACAGGAGGACGCTTAATCTGAAGGAGGGCGTGGATGTGCCACGCATCTTCCTGCAGGGAAAGTTCCGAAAGAAGCCAGAAGAGTGACGCATTTAGTTGTTGTATTTATTTTAAATCAATAACATGGTTCAAGTCAACGTTCAATAAATATTTGTATGTATATATTAGTTTACACATGCCTGTATATATGTATATATATATGCTAATAAGTGACAGAACTAATCCGGTTACCTGTAGAATTCAATTGAAGTTGCCTGGTGGCCGAATGTGTGTGCCTGCTGCCTGCCCTAAAACGAGTGAAATGCACCGAGGGATGTGTCTCTGCAGAGCGTTTCTAGCAACACCCAGCCTAACCCACAACTGGGCCTTGGAATATACAATAGATAATACATATACATGCGCACAAACAACTAAGGAAACCCATCTTCAAATTCAACAAACTCAAACGATCCTTAATCCATAAATTCAAATCAACTCCGGCTTCCGTTGCGGCTAATACCCAGCGGTTGAGGTGGCGAATACATATATAGTTGGGGCGGCCGGCCCCTCCCTCTTAGCCCTTGCAATGTTTGTAACTATATACATATATACTTGATACTTGGATTTGGCTTGCACACATACTCTACTCCGCCGCCGCCGCTGTCAGGCCATGCTCGGCCAGCTTGCCGCCGTTGCTGCTGCTGTGACCCAGCGGCGCCATTTCGATGCTGGAGTCAAAGCTCTTGGTGAGCAGGTCGCTGCTGGTCACCGAGTTGGTGGTGCTGCTCAGCGCGGGCAGGGGTGTGACATTCACGGCCATTACCCCATCGTTGAGGTCGCTGTCCACGCTGAAACTATTGCTCCCGTTCTCGTTGATCAGCGAGAGCGTCTGCAAGGGCAGCACATCGCCGCCCACATCCCCACTGGTGGCGTTCGCACTGGGACTCTCCGCCTGCAGCTGGAGCAACGAGTTGCGTTGGGTGTGCTTGTCGAACTTCCGCTGCGGGGGCTTTGGCGGCTCCTTGTCCTTCTCCTTCTCCTTATCCTTGGACTTCTTGAAGCCCGCAATGAGCGCCTTGTGTGCCTGCGCCTTGATCCCCTCCATGCTGGGTCGCATTATGGAAGTACGCGAGCCGGAGCTCTCCTTCTCCTTTGTCGACGGTGACTCCTTAGAGCCGGGTTCCGCCTCCTCCGTCACGCTGGCCAGCTGCTGCGGTGCCTGTGGCATGGTGAGGTCTTGCACTTGTATGGGTATGTCGTCGGGCAGTTTTTTCGTGCGGAAGGAGGCGTTCGTAATCATGGATTTGGACACAGATGTGGTCACTGTCGTGGTGGCCGGCGTCAAGGCCACACTGAGGCCCATGGGGCCGTCGTTGGGCTGACCGGAAGGATTGGCGTGCAGCGAGTTGCGCACCGCACTGGTGACCAGTATCAGCTCCGAGTACATCTCGTAGGTGGCCCTGTTGTGGATATCGTCCAGCGTCTGAATGGCTATCGTGCCATAGCCATTGAACATGGCGAAGTAGATGGCGTGCACCAGTTCGATGAGGAAGGCGGCGGACAGTGGAATGCGTGGCGAGGAGGGTTTGGGAAAGGGGGTTCCCGTTGCCGGATCGGAGCTGCAAATAAAGGATGCTTGATAACACAAGCTTATCATTGAGCAAGGCTCTGCGATAGTTACCCATAACTCATACGGTGACCGTGGCCCGACTTCGTGGTGAAGCCCTGGTTGACTAGCTGCGACGTAACGCGGCACAGGTGGAGCAGCGAGGACTTCTGCGTCTGGCTAACCTGCTGGTTGTAGCAGAAGAGTAGCGCCGTTAGGATACGCATGCGGTTCTGGGCATGTATCGACTCGATGCGCTGGTGCGGACCCCACTTGACCTCCCGGTTGCAGTTCTCCTCCCATCGCCGCAGGTCCGTCATGGGAAGGTTCTTTAGCTCGTGGTAGACCGACGTCTGGGCCAGGATGGGCATGCGGAAGGCCACCACGCGCTGGCCGCCATCATCGGTGGACACCTCGCCGTTGTAAATGCAGATGAGTAGCGTCTCCACGCCGCGGGCCGCCTTCTTATCGCCCCCGGCCACCGAGTGCAGGTACGTGTAGATGAGCACCGGGATGAACTGCAGCGGAAATTTGTGCAGCGTCAGCTCCGGCGAGCGGTAGAAGGCCAGCAGCTGCTGGCAAATGTCGTGCACCATCGCCTCATTGCGCTGCCGCTCGTTGAAGATGGTGAAGATGGCCTCGGCGATCTCCGGGTCCGTTTCGTGCTCCACAACGAACGCCTCCGCCTCGGCCGGCTGGCCCCGCGTCCGCTGGTAGTCCGCCAGCCAGTCCCGCACCAGTTCGGCCATCGTCCTCCTCACCCACAGCAGCTGCAGCAGCGATCTGGAATCGAAGTGTAACCGAAATCCGCAGCCAATGTCAGACTTTCAGGTGGCCATCGGTCATCGCTGCTTATGCTTACCTTGACCCTGGTTGGCAGCTGGAAATCTAGCAGTAACTGGTGGGTCAGTGCTTGCGACTTGGTTACGAGTTTCTTATATCCGGAGCACCGCGGGTTATGTGGTAGCAGTGGCTAATTAATTTATCACCCGTCTCTCCGCTGCTGCTCCCTCTTAATTTTTTTCCCCAAAATAAACCAGGGCTGCAGTGCATTGATTATAGACAGGGTGGGCTCGAAGCTTTCTGGCAGCCCTGGTTAGTTCGGTGCTGCCAGACTATTACATTTTAAAATAATTGCTAATAATATAAAAAATTAAATACAGGATTTTAGAAATGTTTTTTTTTTATTTGTTATATTGTTTATTAAATAATAATAAAAAAAATGTCTCTAATAATAACGATTGCATCCGTATTACAAAATTATATATAGGATTTTTGTTTATTAATTGTATTTATAAATAATTATTATTATTTTTGTAATTACGATTCATAAAATTACTTTGCCGTATTTTACAAGACCCGAAATAATAATGACATAAAACTGAGAAAAAAAGTTAAAAATTAAAAACCATTAATTTTAAATTAATAATAAAACCAGAATTCTATAAATAAGTTATGTCATGTATTTATATAATTAATCATACATATATTCTCTTCATTATTTATATTTGATTATTTAAAAGTTTGCTAGGTGCGTATTTTCCAATGAGCAAATACTCTGGTTGTCCTTACACTTAACCTAGTTTTTAAATTTAGTTGACCAATCTTAACTACTCACTAAAATAGGTCTTTTGTGGCATAAAGCATTCCTGGAGTTAGAGGATGGACTAGTTGTGGCACGCTAATCTCTATTTTAATACAAAAAATGAGGGTCACTTCATCATCCTCTTCACAATGTCGACGGGAAAGGGGAAGACATAGGATCTGGTCTGCTCGTTGCATATGGTGTTCAGGGTTTGCAGATAGCGCAGTTGCAAGGCAATCGGATTGGTCTCCATGATGTCTGCCGCCTCCTTGAGTGCCGTAACAGCATCCCGCTCGCCCTGGGCGGCGGCCACCTTGGCCTTGGCCTCTCGCATCGCCTCCTGTTCCACGGCCAGGGCTCGTTTCAGCTGCTCCGGCATGAAGATCTCCTTGCTGGTAGATAACAAACCATTAATCATTGAATATTCTTGGGTAATTTTTCTAAATTAGTTACATTTCCACGCGCTCCACACGCACGCCCCACGCCTCCGTGGTGGTGTAGAGAATGGCCTCGATCTGGCTGGACAGGTACTCCTTGGAGGCCAGCAGATCCATTAGCTTGTGCGTGCCGGCCACATTGCGCAGCGTGGTCATGGACAGCTTTTCAACGGCGTCCTGGGCATCCGCCACCTGCATTATGGCATCATACGGACTCTTGATGCTGAAGTACACCACTCCGTCGATGCTGATCGTCACCATGTCCCGCGTTAGGATCTCCTGCCGTTCCAAGCCGAACGAACTGGTGCGTATGTCCACTATGCGCAGTTGGTCGATGCAGGGCACTAGGAAGATGACACCGGGTCCGCAGGGTGGCTTAGGACGCAGGCGACCCAGTCGCAACACCACGCCGCGTTGAAACTCATTCAGGACCCTAAGGCAGCACAGCAGGGACCAGGGCAGCAAAAGGGCAACCAAAATCAGCGACAGCACGTAAAAAATCTTCTCCAAGCAACTGGGGGGAACATTCTCCGCTGGCAAACACTGAGGTAAGTTCTTGGACAGTCTGGGGGAGAAACTCACTTGTTTTGACATTTCGCTGGGGCATGGGGGACTCGTCGTGAAAGACATTCAGCGATGAGTTCTGAGCCAAAACCCCTGGCTCGGGCTCTTTGGGATTTTTCTCCATTACGAGGGATTTAGCAAAGTGGTTTTAGGATGTTGTTTTAGGATGACAGTGTATTATTCTAAGTCCGAAATGACAGCAAAGGAAAACGCTCACGACTTTGGCTAGTTGTTGGAGTAGGAATGGTATCCGTTTTGGTATCGCTAGCTGGGCGAATGATGCATATCCTGGGCTGGCTCCACATGACTTCGCGGCCGCCAAGCCTCTAGCAGGCGCATCATAAAATGGGCCACCACAAAGAAGACCAGGAACCAGGAGCCGTGCTGCCACACTGCATACACCAGCTCGCTGGTGGTAAAGGAGCGCTCCTGCAGGACGCGATCGTAGACCTTAACTGTGCGTAAAGCCACATCCTCCCAGTTGTAGAGCGTCTCCACCAGCTCGTTGCATCTGTAGGGACAAAGAACTGGCTTGGTGTGGCTCTTCTGATCCAAGACCGGTTGGGGCAGTTGTGGTGTGGGTGTCGCCTTGTTCGCCTTGTTTCTTCGCCGTTTACCTTTTCCATTCGCCTCCGTTGGCACGTGACCATTGGCTGTCCCTGCCGCCGGGGGATTTACTTTAAACGAGCACCTCAAATGCCTCTCGATGGCCACCAAAATGCCCGTGTATATGGCATCGATTTCCGGCTCTGCCAGCAGTATTAGGCTCTTGGGCAGAACTTCTGGAATGCCGCCCACACTGGTGGAGACCACCTGGAGGCCGCAGGCGGCTGCCTCAACAATGGCCATGCAGTAGGCTTCCGTTAGGGAGGTATTTACGAAAATATGACCACGCACCAGGTGATCGCGCACTTGGGCATGCTCCACAGCGCCCACCATTTCCACTCTATCTTGCATGTTTGTCTTCTCGCGAATCTCCTCTAGAAGATCCCTTTTTGGGCCATCGCCCACGATGATGAAGTGCACATAGGGAATGTTTTTGAAGCGCGGAATAATGCCGGCCAAGAGATCGATGCCTTTTCGGTACACAAGGCGCGAGGCCACCACAATGTTAACTGGAAAAAATTAGGCTTAAATTAAGAATAAGATAAGTGTTGCCTTCTACTTACTCGTGCCATTGCTGGGCCGCTGTTGGGGATCGGGGGTAAACAGGGCGGTGTCCACGGCATTGGGAATAACCGACACCCGGTGCTTGGCCACTCGAGCCCTTAAGACCGTGTTCTCCTTGCCGATGTGGGACACACATATGGCATGGTTGACCATGCCCAGGTTGACTTCCAGCAGGTTGTTGGTTAATGCAGCCGAGAGATCCGCGAATCCAAATAAACTGTGATCGGTGAAGACGGTCTGGAAGATGGGCGAGGAGAACAATATTAGTTTGGGAATTTTATAGAACTGTTTAAACCCTACCTTCAGGCCCAGCAGAGAGCCCACCATGAGTGCCTCGTGGGCCAAAGCACTGAAGGCCGAGTGGCCGTGGACCACGTCAATGCGTTCCCGCAGCAGCACCGCCCTTAGCATGGGCACATTGCAGACGGCAGTGGGCAGGATGCACTGGTTATAGCAGACCTTAATTGGCAAATA
Source organism: Drosophila ogumai (assembly GCA_018904815.1). Classification (NCBI taxonomy): domain Eukaryota; kingdom Metazoa; phylum Arthropoda; class Insecta; order Diptera; family Drosophilidae; genus Drosophila; species Drosophila ogumai. The sequence continues at coordinate 36,558 of JAEIIJ010019816.1, read as the reverse complement.
GTAGACCTTCATGCCGCCGGTTATATAGCGGACGCCACTGCAGTCTCCATAGGCATGGGTCAGCACCACAACCTAAGGGTTAGAGGTTCAGCAAAAATCGTTATCTTTGTGGGTCGCTTCCAACTTGCCTTGTGGCCCTGCCGGAGCAGCATTTGAGAGAGATTGTACACGTGCTCCTCCACCCCGCCGATGCTGGGGTAGAAGAAGTCCGACACCATGCAGATGCGCATCTTTCAGTCTTAAGTTCTTCCTCCTCCAGACGAAAAGTGGTCATTCCTTGATAGGAAACTTAAAAACCAAACAAAATTAACATAAATGCAGTTAGTGTGGCCAGAAACGCCCGATTGTCTGACAGATTTATATCGATGGGTCGATAGAATCACGGCCCGTTGCACTGTTGGGAAAAGTGTTTTGTGTGTTTTTTGTTGCGCTTTCTTCTTCATGGCTAAAACATGCAGAACTCCAAGGCCAAAATGGATGAATTCAAGAGCAAATTCATGGACCTGCTGCACAAACAGGTAACCACAAAGCCACAAAGCTGTGCAATGCCCGGAAGTAATCTGTTTCCCCTCCTGTTTCGCCCACTGAAACACGCACACACACAGACGAACCGACAAATGAAAATTCCTGCCATGGGCTTTTCGGATTACTTCATCCAAACGGTGACCACAGACACCTCGCCCAGCCATGAAGCGGATGCCACGGATGCGGCCGCCGCTGCGGGACAAGCCAACGCACAAAAGTCCGACCAGGAGATCCTGGAGAGCATCGAGCAATGCTACTATAGCCCCGACAGCAATCCACAGCTGTACGAGCTCAAGGTAAGCAGGTTCTAATAGCTGGGAACAGCCACCCATTAACTGCTCCATGCCATCTCCCGCAGAAAGTTCTCAACGATGGCATCGATAACGAGCTCATCGAGGTCACCATTGCACAACTGCGCACCCAGCAGAAGGTACTGACCAAACAGGTTCTGCAGAACATACTGGAGCAGCGGAACGCTTGCAGCAGCGAGTTCGCGGCCATCAACGACACCCAGAAGAAGCTGGAGGAGTCGCTGTGGACGTGCCAGAAGGCGAGATCCTACCTGAACTTCGCCCGGACCAACCTGACTACCACGAGCCTGGAGATTTTGGCCAGCTATCGCAAGCGAGAGGTGCTCAAGGAGGTGTTGGACACCCTAGTGGCCATCAAGAAGCTGGTTAGCGATGACACTTAACCATTCTGTGACCCAGTTTAATCCGTAATCCCTTCCAGCGCACCACCGACGTGGAGGTGCAGAAGCTGCTGGCGGACCACAACTACAGCGCTGCCATTGCCCTGCTGCTGCAGTGCAAGAGCTCGGCGGAGGCCTACATGCAGTTTAACTGCGTGCAGTCGCTCTCCAAGAAGCTGCAGGAGACCATGCTGCTCATGGAGTTCCAGCTGGACACGGTGCTCAACGAGATGGTCCTCGGCTTCGATGGGCGCAAGTATGCCAAGCTGCAGGAGGCCTACAAGCTGGCCAATAAGTCGCTGATGGCCATGGACCAGCTGCACATCAACTACATCTCGGCTATACACACCTCGGTGAACTCGGTGCTGCGGGGATACAGTGATCCTGGCCAGGACGACCAGGCCAAGCCGCTCTACGAACAGCTGTGCGAGCAGCTGAGTGTGGAGAAGCTACTGCCCTGCCTGATCAGCCTGTGCAAGACGTTTTGGACCATTCTGGCCTCCTACTACCAGGTGGTGATGTGGCACAACAACTACAAGTTGTATGGACAGGACGAGGAGGACTCGCCGGATGTGTACATTCAGCAGAAGCTGAAGAAGGGACAGTCGCGAGTGTGGAACGATATCCTGACCAAGGTGTGCCTGTTCCTGCAGGCGGCCAAGCTGAAGACGCTCAAGTACGACCAGTTCATCCAGGTGCTGTCCGTGGTGCAGCGCCTGAAGAAGGTCGGCCTGGAGTTCTGTGGCGAGCAATCGGAGAAGTTGATCGAGACGATGCAGCAGCAGAGCGAGGAGTTCTTCCGGCGTTACCACATCTGCTGTGTGGAGGAGATTTGCCTGTTTCTGGACAACGAGTCCTGGACGCAGGTGGACTCGTTTGCGCACATTCTGCAATTGCCTGTGAGTAGCGAGACCCGGAATGGTCTTGATTTTATGATAATCTTTGATATTCGACAGGACTTTCGTTCGGTCCGTCACACTCTGAGACGCCACAAGTCCCCCACAACGGCCTTGCTGGCCTCCTCCTCCAACAACTCTCCCATCAGCAATAATAACTGCGACGAGCTAGTGTCTGTGCACTCCCAGGATGGCGGTGGTAGCTCAATCTATGGTTCCTACGGCTACTTCTTGCGCTTCTCCGAAAAGAGTTCCCCCTTTGATGGCGGCCTCGATGCTGCCATGCTGGAGGAGGACATTCTGTCGGGCATCGTGGACGAGGCCTCGTGCTACTTCAGCGAGGAGAGCGATGACGAGCAGAAGAGCCTGCAGAGCAAGGAGTTTGACGACACCAGCAAGTAGGAGTAAAGTCTTGATCTTGGTGAAGCAATCTTTAAGGCATTTCTCTTTTCATAGCCAACTGCTGGTGAACAACACCGCCTTGAATGTGCTGCGCTGCATTGGGAGATATCTGCAGATGTGCAAGTTGCTGCACTGCATCTCACCGAAGATAGTGGCCAGCATGCTGGAGCTGATTGACTTTTATGCCTACGCCGTGCACGAGATATTTGGCAAGGATGCGGTGAGTAGTTTAATCTTAACTTAATTCTAAAATGTTACTGAACTCAAAACCCTTTTCCAGCTGGTGGCCACAGACAATTTGCATACACCGCGACTAGAGCAGCGCCTGCGTTCGGTGGAGATCAATGTCCTGCCTCAAATCAAGCTCTGGCCCCTCAATTTTTCCTCACTGGTAGGTTTCTAGTTGGTGTACACTGGGAGTTCCAGTTTCATTGAGTTCCTTTTGCAGGCCAACAACGAGCTGGCCAACCCTGACACTCTGTATGGGCTCTCCCAGCGCATTGTGGCGGTGGAGGCGGGACGCAGCATGCTTCAGCAGTTTCACATACTTCAGCATTATCTCAATCATTTACTGCCCCTCGCCGAGCGTCCCACATTGACCAGCTACCTGGAGTACAGTGAGTATATGGCGGATCTGGCCAAACCCGTTTACACGTGCGTCACGTCGCGCGTCATTGACTTGTCAGCGATTCTGGCCCAGATGGCCAAGGTCAAGTGGGATGTGAATCATGTGATACACCAGCACAGCAGCTACAGCGATGTGCTAAACAGGGTGAGTCTGGTGGGACAAGGATATCATCAGGCTTATAACAAATACCATTTTTGTAGAACATACAGAGCTTCGCCATGTGCCTGGAGGAAATCTCTAAGGAGGTGCCGGTGCCCAGCAAGCCCGTGTGGAATTCTATGGCCCATGTGGCCACCCATCTGCTGGTGGAGGGGTGCGTTTATATTTTAATCTAATTTAATTTAAATTTAAACTTAAATCTACATTTTTAAAGGTTCTCCAATGTAAAGAAATGCTCGGCGGGCGGACGAGCTCTCATGCAGCTGGACTTTGCCAACTTTATGTCGTTCCTCGAGCTAATCTCGAACCAGAAGTACCCGCAGCACCGCTCCTACGTGGATGTCTTCATCAAGACCTTCTATTTTGCGCCCGAGCAGTTTGAGCAGTGGATCGAGCAGCAGCGTCTGGCCGATGAGTACTCCACAAAGCAACTCACCAGTCTGATTCAGTGCATCTGTGTCAGCGACAAGCGGACGCGCCAAAGGTTGCTGCAACTCCTAGATGGCGGTTTAAGCAATGGCAATGGCAATGGCTTAAACATGTCGCCACAGAAAAACAATCCGGAAACGGCTTCCGGCTCGAATCTAAGCAGCGTTATCTGAGCTTCTCTTGAATATTATTTTGTATTATTTATTTTGTTATAACCCGCGGCTAACCCTGTTGTTAGTAGATCAATCTCGTGACATTCTCTCTGTGTATTTAACATTCCGTTTAGTGCAAATTAACCTTGTGTTTAGGCTAAAAGATATTCGATACCTTAGTTTTACGGCGATCTCCATGATGTACTTTGTTTCGAAATTTGAATCTCTCTCCTGGAACCCTTTATCTCATTCTAATTTCTTCTTTGCTCTCTCAGATGCAACGTGACTTAAGTACCTAGAGCAAGCAGACAAACATATATATACATATATATTTGATTATATACACACAAACTATGATTAAGATGCATGCCTGGAATACCTATTTATTTTTACCACCTATTTTGTAATATTTATTTGCAGCAGGAAACAATGGACAAATAATTGTAAATCAACACAAACACACACAAAGCATAAACTAACTATTTAACAACTGCAACTACACTAGCAAAGATTACATATTTTGAGATATGCATATTACAAACGGTGAACAAATATGGTGCCTTATCATTGGGGCATGCTGGCGATCAGTGGGCTTTTTGGAAAAGTGCTAATATAATGTTTACGGTGCCTGAAGAAACCTGTAAAATCGCATAAACACAAATTTGTGTGTCAGCATTTAACTGTCAACTTTTTGTTTAAAACAATATTATAACATACAGGTTGTATTTGGTTTCCTCCTTAAGAGAACTCTATAAGCAGGGACAGATGAAGCGAGGTTTTGGGCCTCCTTGAAACGGAGGCAGGTGGTGCCATTGATTCGCTCTGATCCTGCCAAATCGCAGAACCCAATAGGGGTTCAGGTGATGTCTTTAGCTATTGTACTTGTGGTATGCCTACGGAAATAAGCAATGGGAGAAAACGAACTGGTTGTCCATCGAGGTCGAATGAATCTGCAGCTCCTTCATTGGTACAATGGAAAGTCCTTGAAAATGGTAAGAATGTACTAGTTCAATAAGTCCAAATCTAGTCTTCCAAATATAAACTGTCACTTTGAATTAATTTCGATTTTGATGACTGCAATCGATATCGATAAGAACTATCGAAAACACTCCAGCCCTTGTGTTAGCTCTGCGAACAGTTGCCAGCCCTAGCTAGGGGCATGACAATTCGCGCGAAAGGAAGCCCGAAACCTAAAATCCTTTATTAACAGTGTAAGGCGCAGCATGGACCACCAAGATAAGTCGGAGATGCAGAAGCGGGAGGTGCGCTCTTTCCTGGTGGCTCGCGAACCCTCCATCGACCGTCGCTTCCGCCCGCGCCCAAACAAAAAGATGCGTCTGTTCGAACACATCCAGGAGTCCGAGGAGGAGAGCTATTCCGAAGGCTCCGAAACGGAATCGGAGTACACGGCGAGTGGCATCGATACTGCATCAACCGCCACGAGCAACGCCGAGAGTACGAGCCTGGAGGCAGGGCCGCAAGTCTTTCTACGTCTGCGCCCCGTCAGCGAGTTCTCAAGGGCGTATTCAATCTCTGAGGATGGAAATGTCCTCATCACCAGCTACAAGGTGGACTCCACCAGCAACAATGTGAACCGTATGGAGAAGCACTTTGGCTTCACCTCCATCTTCGATAGCAATGTGGACCAGCGCGACATCTACGACATTTGCGTGGGCCCCAGGATCTGTGAGGAGGAGTGCGTGACCATTATGACCTACGGCACATCGGGCTCTGGAAAAACCTATACCCTGCTCGGTGAGTGTCTTTTATACCGTTTACCTTGACCCATTACTAAATAAAAACAATTCCCCAGGCGATGATGTGAGCGCTGGAATCATTCCCCGTGCCTTGGAGAACATTTTCACCATTTGCAAGGACTCGGTGTATCACTCGCCCAAGTTAAAGCTGATCAATGGCTGCATTGTCTTTCTGCAGGACGATGCCTCCCTCAAGGAGCTGCAGATCCGCAAGAAGCTGCTGGATCTGTGTCCTGACATGGGCGCTCCCTATCAGCGGCTAAGACAGATGATCAACGAAGATCACACGTTCGAGACTAAGGCGACCAGTGACGAGTCCGTCCTGATTTGGGTGTCATTTGTGGAAATCTACAACGAACTGGTGCACGACCTGTTGGCCATTCCACCAAAACAGACAAAGATGGCTGAGGGACCGCGCAAGAACCTGAAGATCGTGTGCAATAAGGGTCATGTGTTTGTCAAGGGGCTGACCAGTGTCTTCGTAAAAAGCAGCGAGGAAGCCCTGAAATTGCTGCGATTGGGCCAGCAGCGCTCCACATACGCTGCCACCTCGGTAAACGCCAACTCCAGCCGATCGCATTGCGTCTTTACCGTAGACATACTAAAGTATAACCGATCGGGCATCACCACACAGAGCTCGTACAAGTTCTGCGATTTGGCGGGCTCCGAGCGGGTGAACAACACGGGCACCACCGGCCTGCGGCTCAAGGAGGCCAAGAACATCAATACTTCACTGATGGTCCTGGGCCGTTGCCTAGATGCAGCCAGCACGGCTCAGAAGAAGAAGAACGCTGATGTCATACCGTATCGGGACTCCAAGCTAACAATGCTGCTGCAGGCGGCACTGGTGGGCAAGGAGAAGTTGGCCATGATCGTCACGGTCACACCCGTCGAGAAATACTATGAGGAGAATCTGAATGTTCTGAACTTTGCCTCGATTGCCAAGAATATAGTGTTCAAGGAGCCAGTGATCAAGCAGCATCGGATAAGCTACGCTGGCTTCATGGAGTTTTCCAAAATGGCACCTGACGAGGGAGGTAACGAGTACACCAAGGAGCTGGAGGATGAGATTGTCAACCTCCAGCTGGAGGTTGAGCGCCTCAAGCACGATCATGTGCTGCAAATGCAGTTGCTGGAAGAGAAGCTGCGCAAGGAGCTGACGGAAACCTACCAGGAGATAATCCAAAACAACAGGAAACAGCACGAGGACGAGTGCGAGAAGAAGCTGCTGATTGCAGGAAGGGAAGCAGAGTTTAAGGTGGGTCAATTTGTTTTGTTTTTTAAATGTTTTGGTACTAATCTGCAATCTTCCACAGCTCTCCGCTCAAAAGCGTCGCTATGAGGAGCAAATCGAAGACCTCAAGGATGAGATTGAAGAACTGAAAAATCCCAACAGGGAGAGTGGGGATGAAGACCCCGAGGAGTCGGGGTCATCCATAGAGATCATTGATGACGATGAATAGTTTACATCTTTTTTAAATTTTAATCGTTAAAGTTCTGTGTGTTAAATTGCTTCATAATTGTTGAAAAGTTCATTCAATTCTCGAATAAATGTGTGAATTTGATGTCCAAGTCTTCTCCAGAATATTTCCAGCAAGAAAACTACCAAGGAAACAGCCACAAGCACTCCATAGGCCAGCCACACCCATTCCAGATCCTCTAGCCGCAGAGCTTTAGATCCCCTTACCTCCTCCCTAAGACTGGGATCCTCTAGGCTGGCCAAACCCGCCTCGGTCATATCGTAATGATGCATTCCCACCCAGAACTGGTACAGCCCATTGGCCCTTATCTCCAGTATCAGCTTGCTGACGGGCTCGGCGAACCAGGAGCTCTGCGGCCACTGGAATGAGAGGAGGGCCAGTGACCACAGGCAGGCGTCCATGGAGTAGATGAAGAGCTGTCGGCTGAACCTCTTCTGCTGCTCACTGAACAGCGTCCAGTGGAGGCGAGAGGCGAAGTAGGCACTGCTGGCGTTGCCACCACTCCTCAGGTGATGATACTCACTCACATTGACCACCAGCAGGTTGAGTTGCTTATCCAGCACAGTATGCAAGTCCTCGGGCGTGGTCACCAATGGCATTCTCGTGCGTCGCAGATCAGCGAAGCTTCGCGCCTGAAACTCCCGCGGCGGATGGGCCATCATGGTCTCCAGAGCCGCCTCAAAGATGCTGCTTACGTTGAGACCCACGATGCCCAGCATCAGGTAGATCCACCGGCTGGAACAGCCTCTTCTTGGCCAAGGCAGTCTGAAGGACTGACCCAGAACCCCACGCAACGCCCTATCGTTTAGCAAAAAGTCCACGAGACGGACATCACCGCTCCTCAACAACCGAAGGAGGCACAGGACCCAGCCAAAGGCATAGACAACAAACACGGCCAGGAGCATATTGGTAAGGCTACTCAGGTGCCAATATATATCCTTTAGCGGAATCTTCCGGGCCACGGGTATCATAAGGCAAATGTGGGTCAGCTCCAGGGGATAGCTTGTGCGAGGCAACTGCTCTTCTCGCTCCAGCATCGTCATGCTAGCCGAAACATCAATGGAAATATCTTTGCCCAGCTGCCGAAGCTCGTTCGTTTGGAAGAATCGTCCTGGAGTGACCTCCTGAGTCAGCTGCAGTGTGGCATTCAGTTTCCAGGCCAGGACATGGATGAAGCGACCCACGGATCCGGCCAGGATTTTCTTACCGGTGCGTCTGTCCACATACAGGATGGTTCGTGGCAGCCATTGGTCGGGCATCACTATTAGCGGATGACCCTGCATGTTGGGAAAGTGCTGGTCAAAGATTTGAGATGATTGTAAAGACTTTTGCTCCGTTCGGAAGCTAGGATATGGTTGGTATCTATAGAAGAAGAGCTTCTCATCCGAAGCCAGGATACCGATTATGTTTGGGAGTCGAAAATAAGCGATGGTTTCTAGTAAAGCATCCATTCTGGCACGATCTGATGAGTTGTTGGCTACATACAAGACGACCTTCTGCTGGGGAAACACCTCCAGTGAAGTGGCCAAGTTTTGGAGGAGTTCTTGGTCCAATTGCAGCCCACCTCCAGGCAGGCAAAGAACATGCAAAGGTCGAGAGAAGTGCTGTTCTATTGGGTGAACATATTTGACTGAGCGTAAGACCACCGGTAATCTTGGTTGTCCAAAGACATCCCTTAACCAGGATTCGGGGCAGTAGTCAATGTGGATTACCAGCACAGAGAGCGATGATTCCTCAGCAGCACGCATAATAAATTCCAAGGGGGAACCACAGACACCACGGATTAAAATAGGAGTCCAAGCCAGCACTAACTTCAGAGCTGTCCACATGGTGGGCCTTTTCACTTATGGTTGCTCCTTGATAGCCACAATTACTTATATTGTTGGTAAATCCAACAAAGTCATGCCGCCGAAAAGGGAGGCGTTATCCCAAAGAATAACGCCCCCAAATGATGAGGCAAAATACAATATTCTTTGTTAGTTTAGTTAAAGTTACTTAATAAGGGTGTGTTTGAGCATATAAATATTATGAAGAATATGTGTAGCATTCCTAAATACCGTCTCGTCTGGCAAATTATCATGCAAATAGCCAGTTCAGTGACTTTATTATCGCTCCTTCTCCGGTTCGGACCACATGTACATGTGTAAGTTTTTGCAGAATCGGCAAATAATTAGGTGACAAATATCGGCGGCAATGTTTAATGTTTGGTTAACAAGTCTGGGCCACACAGCAGGCTGTGCAAATAGGCCGCCCTGTCGCCAAATATTTGCCAGCAAATTAATTGCTCTTGTTTGCTCGCCTCTCTCAGTCTGATTTTTAATTTTGCAGATCTGACTCTGATCCCAGAGAGACAAGCTAAAGGGAGAACAATACCGTTCTCAAAAGAGATTATTTCCTATTGTAAGACCACCTTATATATCTCTATTATTACCCCTGGGCTGTCTGGGCAAACAGTTCGGCAAAAGAGCAATAGTAAGCGAAATAATTATCATTTGTTTTCACCCGACAAATATTGTTGTAATAAAACTACTTAATGAATGGAAATTGCGCATTTAGTTTTTGGTTTTATATATTTGTTTGAAGTCTCTTAAATTATAACTACAGTTAAAAGCTAAATTTAACTAAGAGCTTGTTAGTCATCGACTTGATGTGATATCTAGAAAATAGGCTGCTGCAGAACAGCAAATCTTGCACTTATATTGAATATATATTAAATATATTTAAATGGTTTTTTACTAGGTTAAAAACCAGCAATTGACTTAAAAATTCAATAATTTTTGAGAAAATAAAAGTTCAAAAATACAATAACTAAGCCAAAAATTCATTAATTTTAGTTCGGTAAGCAGTTCTAAGTTAATTTTCATAAGGTTAATAAATCTGCATACTCGATTTAAAATGTTTAAAAATTAAAAATTTTGACGATGTTACCCCTTATAAAATTTTGAATTTCAGGAAAAATTTTTAAAAATGATTTTTCTTTTCAATATGGCTAGGAAGACTCGCCTGTTGATGCTGATTAAGAATATATATGATTTGTGGGGTCGGAAATGACTCCTTCCCTAAATGTAATCATAAGACCCTTCAAAAAGACCGGAAATATTTGTGAATTTTAAGGTTATAAACAAGACGTCATTTAGACTAGCAGTGTTGGAAAGCTAAACAAAAGTTTGACAGGTGCTTGACAATGCCAGTGCATTTCACTTTTCACGCTTTTAAAGATGGCCGAACAAATGGAATCGGAGACTATGGACTGCACGGAGACAATAAATCCCTCTGAGGAACCACCGGTAATTCCTGGCAAGGAAGCGGATGAGGACATATTCAAGGTGCCTTTGCCTCCGAAGTCCGATTGCCCGGGCTACGCCGTGAAGAACTCCCTGTCCGGACACAATTCATGCATCACGTCCGTAAAGTTTTGCCCTGATGGCCAGCAGCTGGTCAGCAGCTCGTCGGACAAGCTCCTGATGCTGTGGGACGTTAACACAGCCAAGTTCCAGCAATCGATGTCCGGGCACACGGTGGGAATCAATGATTTGGCCTGGTCGCAGGGACACCTCTTGGCCAGCTGCAGCGACGACAAGACCGTGCGTCTGTGGGATCCTCGCATCGGCAAGTGTCAAAAGACCCTGCGAGGACACAGCTTTCAGGTCTTCGCGTGCCGCTTCAATCCGTCCGGAAACTTGCTGGCCTCCTGCAGTTTCGATGAGACTGTCCGCCTGTGGGATGTGCGCTCGAACCGGACCCTCAAGGTGGTGCCAGCCCATCACGATCCTATTACCTCGTTGGACTTCAATCGCGAAGGCACTCTCTTCGCCACCGGCAGCTTCGACGGCCTGATCCGCGTCTGGGACACGGCCACCTGTCAGCTGCTAAAGACCCTCATTGACGGCGACAACGGGCCGGTGGGCTATGTGAAATTCTCGCCCAACGGCCGGTATATCCTGGCCTCCACCCTGAACTGCACCCTCAAGCTGTGGAACTTCCTCAAGGCCAAGTGCCTGCGCTCCTACCGTGGCCATGTGAACGAGGCATACTGCATCAACTCGAACTTCTCGATCACTGGCGGCATCTGGATAGTGTCGGGCAGCGAGGACAAGTCGCTGTGCATCTGGAAGCTACAGAACAAGGAGCTGGTCCAAAAGGCGGACACCGAGGGCGACCTGGTGATCTGCACCGACTGCCATCCCAAGGAGAATGTGATAGCCACCGGAGCCCTGCAGAACGGCTTTGCTGTGAAGCTCTGGAAGAGCAGCGAAGGGGAGTCTCCAGCGGTTCAGTCATAAGAAGTTCTCTTAGGAATTAAGATTGATGTTAAGTTGGGATAGGATTGCCTTTGTTGCGGCTCCGTCTGGGTTGCGAAGCAATCGCTTAAGTTATCTCTGTAATTGTTGAACGCGGGAATATAACTTGGCTAACAAGATAAGCCGTTCCAGTACCTGCTCTTGTAAATCATATATGGCCAACACACGAGCGGCACTCACGAGCGTTTGCCGACTCAGTTATCGTCGGCAGTCGCGTCTGGAGCGGCACTCTGAGCGGTTGCCTAAGCTCGCGCTATTGTTATATTGATTGCTCGATCTCCGATCGTGCTCAGTTAGTTTTCCGAACGCGGAACAAGCGCATCATCTGCCATGAGAGCCGATGAGGGTGAGTAACTGGTGCCCGCGGGGTTTTTCCGGCAGCGCATTCTCAGGGTCAGCGTGGATTTATGGCGAGAAAGTGGGCCTGTAATCGGAGTGACTGCCTCGTTTCAAATACGTGCCAATTCATAAAAGAGTATCTCAAGGAGGGGCCTTATCACCGTGGGGTAGTCCAGTCTACCGGCTCCCAGCCGATAAGATGACCAGGCCAATGTCAATAAAAACAAGATCGCCAGATGTCCGAGCCCTGTTGCTGCCTGGGGAGATTAGATGAAGAGGAAGAGGAGGGGTTATCGCTGCTGGTGGCCACTGATCGAAAACTTCCATGGCTCCACAGATAATCTCTACCGGGAGCAGCTGCCCAGCCTGGGCTCGCTTATCAGGGATGGAGGTCGCAAGCTGTGTCGGCCGGCTACGGTGACCAGCAAGTTCCCGATCCTCAACTGGCTGCCCCGCTACCGGCTGGAGTACATCATGCAGGACTTTATAGCTGGCTTCACCGTGGGCCTGACCACTATTCCGCAGGCCATAGCCTATGGTGTGGTGGCTGGTTTGGAGCCGCAGTATGGCTTATACTCTGCCTTCATGGGCTGCTTCACCTACATAGTTTTTGGCTCCTGCAAGGATGTCACCATTGGTAAGAGGATATATATATTTCTTAGTTTTGAGAAATGTTTAAATCTTCAATTGCCTCTCTTGTAGCCACCACTGCCATCATGGCCCTGATGGTCAACCAGTATGCCACCATCAGTCCGGACTATGCTGTTCTTGTGTGCTTTCTGGCTGGCTGCATTGTCCTGCTGCTTGGGCTGCTCAACATGGGCGTGCTGGTGCGCTTCATCTCGATTCCCGTGATCACAGGCTTCACCATGGCGGCGGCCACCACCATAGGAAGTGCCCAGATTAACAACATTGTGGGTCTCTCCAGTAAGTTTTGGTTCTAGTACTCCAAGTACACTCAAACTTAAGACATTCCTCTACTGAATAGGTCCTTCGAATGACTTGCTGCCCGCCTGGAAGAACTTCTTCACGCACTTGGATTCTATAAGGATCTGGGATGCCCTGCTGGGCATCTCTTCTCTTGTCTTCCTGCTCCTCATGACGGTGAATATATAAATTAATTTTTTTTATGGGTGGTTCCCTTTCCAATTGAAGCCAATTAACCTTGTTCTGGGTGCCACTCTCGAGAGATTCTCTTGAAAGTGAAAGAAAGATCACACTTTTCACTTTAAAAAATTCTCTAGAGGATCTAGTAAATATCTAGAAATATATTCCCTACAGCTTGTCAAGGACATCAAGTGGGGCAATCGCATTTTCTGGAAGTACCTGGGCCTCTCCCGCAATGCCCTGGCTGTGATCTTTGGCACCTTCCTGGCCTACATCCTGAGCAGAGATGGAAATCAACCCTTCCGGGTCACTGGCAACATTACAGCCGGAGTGCCGCCCTTCCGACTGCCGCCCTTTAGCACCACAGTGGATGGGGAGTACGTGTCCTTTGGCGACATGATCAGCACAGTGGGCGCCTCGCTGGGCTCCATTCCGCTGATCTCCATCCTGGAAATTGTGGCTATATCGAAGGCTTTTTGTAGGTACCCAAAGATTTTAATATCTTTCGTTTTTTAATTAAATTAAATTTATTTGCAGCCAAGGGAAAGATTGTGGATGCCTCGCAGGAAATGGTGGCTCTGGGCATGTGCAACATCATGGGCAGCTTTGTGCTGTCCATGCCCGTGACCGGTTCCTTTACCCGCACGGCGGTGAACAATGCCAGCGGAGTGAAGACACCTCTGGGCGGTGCAGTGACGGGCACTTTGGTGCTCATGGCCTTGGCTTTCCTCACGCAAACCTTTTACTTTATACCCAAGTGCACCCTGGCTGCCATCATCATAGCGGCCATGATATCCCTGGTGGAGCTGCACAAGATTAAGGACATGTGGCAGTCGAAAAGTGAGTTTAAACTAGATTATTTTAGCATTTGGAATAGTTTTTAAAACTCCTTAAAAACATATTCCAGAGAAGGATCTTCTGCCCTTTACGGTCACCCTGATCACCTGCATGTTCTGGAGCCTGGAGTATGGCATTCTGTGTGGCATAGCTGCCAATATGGTGTATATCCTCTACAGCAGTGCCCGTCCTCAGGTGGACATCAAATTGGAGAAGGTCAATGGCCATGAAGTGGCTCTCGTGGATGTCAAACAGAAGCTGGACTACGCCTCTGCGGAATACCTCAAGGAGAAGGTGGTTCGCTTTCTCAACCAGCAGAACGGAGAAACCCAATTGGTGGTCATCCGCGGCGAGGAGATCAACTCCATTGACTACACAGTGGCCATGGTAACCAGCTTTAATTTGAGTGATTAATACTCTAGTTAATCTGCTTCGTTCCTCCCCAGAATATTGTCTCCATGAAGGGGGACTTGGAGGCCCTAAACTGCGCCATGATCTGCTGGAACTGGAACATTGCCTCCGCTGGAGTGGTCTGCCGCCTGAACAATGACCTGCGACCCATTTTCAAGTTCGATGTGACGCTGGAAGAAGTGGTGGCCAGTCACTTCGACAGTCCCTCCCACACAGCCTCCACGGTGACCATGGAGGCCTAGAAAGTCTTACGTTTTACTAAGATCTAAGCTGAAAGTATTACCTCAAGATCACAAACTAAATAGAGTCGCATTTAAGAACATACCAACCTCTCGAAAGGCGACAGTTTGTCTGGCCAGGGAAAGAGCCAGAGCTCTAGGATTACGGCGAGTAGAAATTCCTGGGAGAAACCAAAGAGGCATTATGTCACAATAGTTGGACAGGGGAATTAATTGAGCCGTAAACCGCAGGCAGACTGCCTGTCTGCCTTTCCTCGGACCTTTCTCCGAACCTCTGTCAGCGGCGAAAGTAATTTATGGCCACTTCACATCGAGTGGCCTGGAGATTCCCTGCAACCCAAAAAAGAAAACGAGTTCTTGGAAGCCAGACACACGGTCTCATCTTTATTTATTGGCCTTGGACTCCGATGCATAGTTACCGAGAACCCGTTGGCCGGTGGGATCGAATGGGCTGCGCAAGTGGCAGTCGGCGCGGTATTTCTTGCCCAAAATATCCACCTCGTACTCCCCGCCCTGGATGTACTCGACATCGATGAGCTGGCCATCGGGTCGGGAGATGTAGGCCTGTCCCAGGGACTTGCCTAGGGTATAGGCATACTCCGCACGCCGCAGAATGCCCACGGGCTCGCCGTTGCGGTAGACACCCTCCAGGCCCCAAATGGGCACCTGATCTTTGAGGGTCAGGTAGACCAGGCGCTTCTTCAAGCCCTCCGTTCGCTGTTTTTCTATGGCCGCCTTGCCTCGGTAGTCAGCTCCAGTGCGGCGACAAGTGAATCCCAGACCAGCCTCCAGGGGTGTGTCATCCGGCCGCAGATCAAAGCTCCATAAGTGGTAGCCCTTCTCGCTGCTGAGCGAGTACAGCGAGCGGTAGCCAGCATTGCGCAGATCCTGCCCTGCGCCCGCCTTCATTAGGTTCCTATAGACAGCCACACAGTCCTTCTTGGGCACATGGAGCTCGTAGCCCAGCTCGCCCACGAAGCTCACTCGGAGCAGGCGCACGCCCACATCCCCAAAGCTAGCCAGTCGTGTGCTATTCGGGGGCACCTGCTCGTCCGACAGATCGCAGTCAATCAGAGGCTGTAGGATCTTTCGGCTGTTGGGTCCCTGGATGGAAATGACACCCAACTCGGCGGTCAAGTCCTTGAGATTGGCATTGAAACCCTTGCGCCGGATCTCGGCCTGGAGAGCGCTGTACGTGTAAAAGGCAGAGGCTCCGCCTGCCACAATATAAAAGCCCTGACCATTGATTTTGGGATCATGGATTTGTCCTGAGCCGGACTCCAGGCGGGAGATGGTCACATCCGCCTCTACGCCGCCAGCATCATTGAGGGCGCAGGTGTAAACGGTTCTGGGAATGAGGGAAAGTAGCTACAGTTGGGTAGAGGAGGGTACTGCTTGGAACTCACTTGCTGGGCTCTCGATTGGTGTTGGCGGAGAAGAGCCAGTCGGCGGCCTCCTGGGCCTGGGGACCATCCAGCAAAAGCTTGGCAAAGTAGCTCATGTTAAAGACCACGGCATTGTTGCGGCAAGCCAAGGCCTCTGATCCAATCTAAACGGAAAGAGAGTCTTTATAAAAGCTATATAACCAAGAGTCACCCTCCTTACCAGTTCATGGTGCTCCGAGAACCTGCTGTAGTGCAGATCTCCCTCCAAAACCCTCTCATACTTGCTGTCCTGGATCCTTTGGTGGCCATAGCTGCCATACCAGTCGTAGGGCAGAACCGCCGTCTTCTTGGAGTTTGCAGGCAAAAAGAAGCCCGGCCTCTCCCAGCCCTGCTTCTCCTCCATCACAGCGCCCGCCTGCATCATCTCGTCATGGAGCGGATCCTTTTGGAAGTCACGTCCCGCCAAGGGCTGATCGTACTTGAACACCATGCTGTAGTTCTTCACGTAGCTCTCGTGCGACTTTTCCCTGATCCACTGCGTGGCCTTGCCCTGCTCCTGGGTGAAGCGTCGCAGATCAAAGCCAAACATGGGCAGGTCCGGCTGTCCCTTGGTGACCCAAAGGGCCGTCTGCTCGCCGCAACCGCCGCCGAACATCATGCCCGCCGAGTTGAAGCCGCAGTTGTGGTAGAGTCCACTCAGGACAGGATCAGGACCCATTAAAGGCTTGTGGTCGGGCGTGAAGGATTCTGGACCGCAGACCGTGCTCTTGACTCCGTATTTGGCGTAGCTGGGACACAATTTCTGGGCGCCCTCCACATGAGCCTCGAACACGGACCAGTCCAGCTCGTAGAGGCCAAAGTGGAAGTCCTTGGGCACTGGCTCCAGGAGTATGGGATTCGGTTCGTAGCCACCCATGCAGATGGCATCGCCCTGGATCCGGAAGTAGGTGGAGTAGTCGTGATCCCTGATGTTGGGCAGCCCACGGACGCCGGGAATCGACTCGGACACAATGTAGGCATGCTTCATGGGCACCAGCGGTAGGTGGGAGCCATGCTTGGCCACCAGATCTCGTCCCCACACGCCTGTGGCATTCACCACCTTCTCAGACCGGATATCGCCAAAGGAGGTGGACACTCCCACCACCTTCTTACCCCTGGAGGTCTGCTCCAGCAGGAGGTCATCCACGCCACAGTTTTCTATCACTTGGGCGCCCAGATTGGTGGCCGCCTTCTTGAGAGCCGCACAGAGCATGGCAGGATCCATGACACCATCGCCGGGTGAGTAGAGAGCACCCACAAAGGCCGAGGGATCGAGGAGGGGGAACAGTTTCTGTGTCTCCTCCGGACTCAGCACCTGGTTCTCAATGCCCAGAGCAGAGCCCACCGTGGCCAGCCGTCGGTACTCGTCCAGTCGCGTTTCGTTGTGCGCAATGAAGATGCCTCCATTCTGTATCCAACCCGGATCCAGGCCCGTTTCCTCCTCCAATTGCTGCAGCATCCGACGCGAATTGGCCAGCAGCTGGATGTCCACATCGTTGGGACGCAGGCGCCACAACAGACCGGCGGTGTGCCAGGTGGTGCCAGCCGTGAGTTGGGCACGCTCCAGGAGCACGGCCTTGACACCGCGTCGGGCCAAGTGGTATAAAGTGTGGCAGCCGGCAGACCCGCCGCCAATCACCACCACATCCGCCGATGAAGGCAACGAACCACTGGGCTCCTTCCTTGCTGCTCCTCCTTCTCCAACCCTTTTGGTTTGCTTGCTCATCCCCCGGCGGGATGCCTGTTGCAGGATGCGTTGGCGCCACATTTCGAGAAGCTGCCGCGCGCCACGACTCAAGATTTTGAACTGAATTTTGTAGAATCAAAATATGATCCGCCTGCGGTAATCTCTGGCTGAATGGGTCTGATGAACCCAGGGGTCAGGCATCCTGATAAACCTCATGACGTCTTGGCGTCAGTCTGTGGCCCTAATCAAGGCTGAAGCTCTAGCTGTATATTCCTTATCAGGGGGGTGTGCCTGCCCAGCAGTAAAATTAGTTCGGATCGTCCTCTTAGGTCAAAAAACAATTTAATCGGAGCAATTTGGGTTTAAATATAGAAATGTTTTTCAATTTTTGTTTTAAGAGATTTTAAGTTGTGGATTTTAAGTGTTGATTGGGAGAATACATTGTTTGAAAAATGCGATGGCGACATATAAACTTAAGATTTGTTTTAAATATGAATTCATAGGTTTAAAATGATTTAGAAAATTAATATTTGCATGGTTTTTTTGGGACATAGACTTAATATTTTTCAGAAATTTAAATGGAAGATATTCCTGTTCTCCCTTTTCATATTCTCCAACCAATTTCCTCTTTCTGAAAGCAAGATCCTTTTGCATTCCAAGTAAAAACTCACTAAAGACCCCATGAATCTCTCCCCAACTAAACTTCAGACCCCAATTCGTTTGACATCCACTCTCTGACCCCAAGAGCAGGATATGCTTTTGCATCCCAGGATTAAGATCACACTCCCGTTTTGTCTGCCATTAAACGCTGATCGCTGATCCCTAAATGCACTGCCAGGCGACCCACAAACCAGGTGGTGCCATCTGGATCCGGGAGTCTTGGCACGCTTCGCACTCGCCGCACATCGCACATCCTTGTGACACAACTCGATAATAGTCCGTAGCACCGGATAAACAACACACAGAGCAGCGTTTCATTTTGTAAAGCAAACTGGGCCAATGTGGTGGCAGCCAGAAGCTGTAAGAGGCAGCCAGGCATTCGAGAAAGAGACCGCAGATCGCACCATGTGTTTGGCTTCCTCCGCCAATTGGGATGGCCGGCGGAGCAGGGCACGCCCACCGGAGGTGCCAGAAATAGACGGAATCTGGAGAGCTGAGCGCCGAGGAGCTGAGTGCTCAAAAAGGAGGCCTCTCCGGCAAGCCTTGACAGATGTGCTCTATGTGCGCCGCGAAACGGACGTCTTCGTTTGGTTAATAAACAGTTTGCGTGGTTTTTTAATTTTAAAAATCGGTGATTGGTTTTGAATATCTATATTTTCTATTCAGAATATATAAAAAGTGTTAATTGTGATAGTGTTTTAAAGAAATTGTGTGAAAATGCCCCGCAAGAAGCGCGCCTCCAGCCCCTTAGATCTCTACGATGATGACTTCGATGAGGACGCCAGTTCACATAGTGAGTTTTTAAAGAATTTTAGGTTTTCTTTCTATAAAATAAAATAGCATTAAAAAATTTATAAACCAAATCTAAAGAGTCTTTTTAAAACACAAGGAATCGTTTTTTTTAAAAAACCTTTCTAGTTTTTATTTATTATTGGTTATTTTAAAGATAGATTGTTTTAAACTTATAATAAACTTAATAAGCGAAATACTTTTACTTATTGTTTTTTAAATATTTAAATAGTTTTACAAAGAGTTTCTACGAAGCTTCAATTAAATAAATTCCTTTAATTTCTCAGGCTCCCAGCCGCCGGTGCAACGGAATGCGGCCAATGCCCGGGAGCGAATGCGAATGCGGGTGCTGTCCAGCGCCTACGGACGCCTCAAGACCAAGCTGCCCAACATTCCGCCGGACACGAAGCTCTCCAAGTTGGATACCCTGCGTCTGGCCACCCTATACATCAAGCAGCTAATCACGGCTGTGGAAACAGGCACCACTGGTAGCCACCACAGCCACTCACAAAATCACAACCGGAGTCACGGGCACGGGCACAGTCACAGCCTGAACCACAGCCACTCAAGCACCGCCAGCTCCGATGGCCTGGACACGAGTCACATGGCTGGAGAGGCTGCCTCTGGAGCAGGCAATTTCCATTTCCATGGCAGCGGGCACGGCATGGTAAGTGTCATTGCAATTGCGATCCCTGTCCCCAATAAGTGATGTCACTGGCACCACTTAACGAGGCATTGCATCCGCGGGTTAGGTTAGGCATTGGAGGCGCATTAATGAGCCTGCCTGCCGGCCGGCCGGCCACTCCAGGTGGGTTGCGTCAGCCGGCTGACGGGTGTCGTCGTTGTCGGGGGATACCCAGCAGTGATATGCCCAAGTTAATCATAATCTTTGGGGTTTTCAGTCAAATCGAAACAGGTCCGAGATGCCTAATTGAATATATTTTATTTGAGATTGAAAAAGGTTATAAGATTAATTTTTATTATAATTGAGAATTAGAATATAGAAAACAATAGTGAATACCATGAACATTTGTGTTGGCTTACTTATAATTTAGTTTACAAGTTTACATAACAATACTTTAAAGTCAATAATTAATAGTTAGTTTTTCCGTCGGTTATTGCAATAAATTAGAGCATTTCATTAATTATAAACTTTAAATAACAATAGTAAACAGAAAGCATACGAGAAACTATCTTAAAGTTTTTCTTTAAATTCAATTAGAATTGATTTTTAAATAAAATATCTATGTCTTTCCATAATTCTTTCCATTTGTATAATTACATGAATTTTAAATTCGTTTATTATATTTTGGAAAACATGTTTTAGATTCCTTTATAATTTTCCGAGTTCCAGAATTAATTAGCTGGTAAATCTCTCTCCGTTTTTAAAAATCCCATTAAATCTTTGAATTGGTTACTTAAATCTTAAAATCATTTTTTATTTCTTAAAAAATCTTGCTCAACTTCTGCCAATTTTCTTTAATATCTAAATATTTAAAATTAAGATAGATATTTCTCCGAATTCCAAAGGAAGGCATTAACATTCTTAGTTTAGAGTCTTAGAATTATTTGCTTAAATCCCAAAATCAATTTTAATTAGTTAGACAAAAATCTTGCTCAACTTCTCTAAATGTTCCTTGAAATCTAAAAATTAGTTACCGAATATCCAATATCCACAATATTTATGGTGCAACATCTGCTCGTCTGATTCCGCTGCGCGGCGACAAGTATTTCCACCTTCCTGAGATGGAGGTGGACTCCATTCCCACACCATAGACCAAGATCGGGCCCCCCACTGGCGACCGCTTGAAATCACATTTTGTGATTTCAGACTGCCTTGGCTTTCCTGTAATCGGATACTTTTGTGAATTTCAAAAATATTAAATATGAGTGACAGGCCCATGGAGCTAGGACAGGCGACCTGCAGATCGGGATGGGAGTGGAGGAGGGGCATTGGTTAGTCTTTGCTTTTATTTTTAAAGATGCTCGCTGGCTCGACTTTGATGCGACAAAGTGAATGACATCCCGGGGAAAGTGTCGCCGTCGTTTTTTTCTACTTCTGATAATTGTAATTAAATTTGTGGCTCGTCTAACCGTGTTTATTCATTCCAATCCAAAGAGTTTACACAAGATTCTCGGCGTAGAACTTATCCAAATAGAGGCGATTGTTTACCCGTGAAATTTTCAGCAAATACTGTTCCGTCTTGCGCCCATATGGCGGCAAATCGGATCAGATTGGACGGCATTGGGTGGGAGAGTCCCACTGCCGACCCTAACTGCATCTCATTCCATCCCAGCACGCGCCCCGACATGATCCGTTTTGGTGGGAACAACCCATTTGTTCGGTATTTGCTTGCTATCCCTAGCAGCCCTAGAGCCCATTCCCACTCCTCTCCAGATATCCCGAGCTCGCAAGAGTGTCTCTTGTCCGCAAGTGTTTGGCTGTTTATGTTTTTATAGATCCGTTAATGAGGCTGTTATTGTAGATCCAGGGAACAAGAGAAGGGACTGGGAGGGGGCACTAAAAACAATCAAAGTTGCGTAAACAAACAATGGCGCTGTCGGACGGACGGACGGGACGGGTTGTCGTCATATTGTTCCATTTATAGCTCCGTGCGGTTTTCTCCGCTGGCATGATTTATGAAAGCATCATCCACACATCACATCCTCCTCACAATATCTTTCTGTCTCTTCTGATCTTGCAGAGCTGGCCTTTCGAGTTCCATCAGAGCAGTCGCAGCCTGGCTGCCTTTGGCGCGGCCACATCCTCCAGCTCCTCCTCCGGCCGCATGGACTGGCAGTCGCTGCATCATCCCATCCAGGGCTATCCGAAAACCACTCGGAGTGAGGCCCATGTCCAAGCGGATCTCAGTTACCACCAGCTGCCGGAGTCCCATGGTCACTGGTATCCGGCGGAAATGCATCAAATGGAGCCCTCGCCTAGCTGTTCTTACGAGACAGGAGTGGGGCAGCATCAGCGAGGAATAGCAATAGCCACCAGCCATGCTCATGGTCTATAATGAAGCCGCATTTATTTATTATAAATGTTGTGTTAACTCCTAGTAATTGTATTAAAACGTGATCTACTTGTATGTGCAACTTGTAATTATCGCTATAAGGCCAAAGATTGGTGTTACCTCATGATCTATCAGTTTATTAGCAAATATATATGTGTATGTTTTGTAATTATAAAGTTTACTTTGAATTTCAATTTAACGGACGGCACAGAGATTGAGTTTGCAGCCCTGGTTGGTTGCCTTTGGTACAAGCGACAACTCTGGCGAACAGCTGATTGCCTAATCACACAAACAAAGACCTGCTAACAACAAAAATAAATACTGTTTGAGGAAGGCTTTACAATGCTCTTTCTTGCTGAAAAAGGGTTTAATTTTAAACTGTAACTAGTTTACAATACTTCAACCTAACAAATAAACTAGTGGTTCTTAGATACAAACATTTTGAAGAAGTATTTGACACAAAAACACAACTAAAACAGACATTGACGGTGCATAAGCTGGCCTAACCAATGTACTCTCCCCCGTGTAAGTGTATTTATTTTGTGTATTTAGTAACAAATGTAGTCCAACAACAAAGCGCAAGTGAATAATAATTGTTTCAGCAAGCGATTAAATACACACAAAGCCAACTCATTACTTGTGTATGCTGGCGGTTAAAGTTCACGTACATACACGAGGGCTGGCAACCGCGATTAGATTCCGATTTGGCACGGATCAGATCAGCAGCACCTACTCCGCACTTAATCTGGACTGGATTGGGGCTACTGTCCCCACTGTGTCAAGCACTTGATGATCACCACTGTGCCACTGTGAGTGTGGAATTGCCTTCTCCGCAGCAATCAGTCAGTGCGCGATACTCACCCAAGACGGACGCCTTGGATTGTTGTTAATCCCAATCCCACACGGAGAAAACCAGTTTACGTTTACTACGTGCAACGTGCAAAATGCCAGCCAAAGAAGTGAATCCCGACATCCAGAAGGAGCGCAACACGGCCACCTTCAATCCACGCGAGTTTTCCGTGCTATGGGCAGGTGGCGAGGACAGATACAAGGAGAAGAAGACTCTGGGTAAGC
This sequence comes from Drosophila ogumai, assembly GCA_018904815.1. Lineage (NCBI taxonomy): Eukaryota > Metazoa > Arthropoda > Insecta > Diptera > Drosophilidae > Drosophila > Drosophila ogumai. Next base: position 13,553 of record JAEIIJ010019816.1, on the reverse strand, counting down.
AATTGGAGTGCTGCAAGGCAAGCTAAGCTCTTCTGGAAAGGCATTAACCGGTCGCTTAAAGCTTTATCTGTTGAGCTTGGCTTGGCGTTTCACAATCGTCAGTGCAAGAAATTAAAAATTGTGTCAGAAGCATGACTTGGCACTAGAGCTGGGCCTTACGTAGAGTATCTATCAGGTCGGAATTGCAAGAAAACAGAGAGTGTTTCTTGAATATGAGAAAATTGATCAGTTTGTTCTGGTCCAAATTCCATTGAGATCGGAATATTTGACATTTCCCTGACAACTTCAAGATCTCCCCATTAAAATATAGGCATTATTATTGATATACGGGTTTCTCAAGTATTTATTTTGTAGCTTACAACGTTGTGTTACAGTATTAAATAATATTTGCATAATAAACATTATAAATATTCATTATACATATTAGCAAGATCAGATATCACATCTTTCTTTTCTACCTGTAATTAGTTTATACAAGTTTAAACTACTTTAACATTTTTCCAAGTGCATAGAAACTCTGCAATATTAGAGAGGCTCTCTTTTGGGGTCATTTCCGTTCTAAGCTTACAACTCTTGCTTCCGACACGCCCCTCATAAGCTTACTATATTGATTTCTTTGTTTTGATACGGCTCTTCTTTGTCCATTCATTCACTAGTCGCAGTCGCAGTCCAGTCCGTCCCCCCGTAGGGTTCATTAATTATGTATTCCGCATAAACAAACTGCGACAAGTTAATCTGCACCTATTAGCCACCTAGCTATTGGGCCATTAATCTTTGAACTTCGCACGAATCTTAACCGATTCGGGTTGACGTGCACTTTGCTATGTTTGCCGCAGGTCCGCCTCAATCTATTTCCAGTGGCACTCCACTTGAAATTGGTTTAGCTGATAGGTTTATCTGGCCGATTTGACCGGTGGAACAGGGCATCATAAATGGACAATACCCGGTAACACCAGGGGGATTTAGCGAAGTGACCACTCATGATTACGCAGCGGAATTCGTAATGAATTATCATTCCAGAGTTATAAATCCTTTGTGGACCCCCTTGACACTCAAACATGAACTCCCTTATTGTTTATTTTTAAACAGAAAAAATGTTTCTGGAGGATCCTGCCCTCGAAGATGACCTTCCCGTCTCCTACTTGTCACACAAGGAACTCTATGAGCACAGCCTGCGCAAAGCCTGCATCATTGGCGACAAGATCCGCAAGCTGAGGGCTGATGGCGAGGATGGTGTGGATACCTACAAGTAAGAAAGCCACATCAACTAACCAGAGATCCTAAATTGATTTGTACTCCTTTGACAGTGCCCTCCTTGGCGGATCCCTGGGAGCAGCCATCTTGAAAGAGGGCAATCCTCTGACCCTGCACTATGTGATGTTTGTGCCCACCATCATGGGCCAGGGAACCATGGACCAGCAGGTGGAGTGGCTGAGCAAGGCCTGGGACTGTGAGATTATTGGCACCTATGCCCAGACAGAGCTGGGACATGGAACCTTTTTGCGCGGCCTGGAAACCCGGGCTGACTACGATCCCAAGACCCAGGAGTTTGTGATCAACACACCATCTCTGAGTGCCTACAAGTGGTGGCCAGGAGGCTGTAAGTAATCCTTTTTATTTAATTTTAAAGGTTTTAATTAAAAAGTTTCCTTAATTTCCAGTGGGTCACACGGCCAACCATGCCGTGGTGGTGGCTCAGCTCTACACCAAGGGCGAGCACCGTGGCCTGGCCCCCTTCATTGTCCAGCTGAGGGATTCGGAAACACACAAACCCATGCCTGGCATTGATATTGGAGATATTGGCACAAAGCTGGGCATGAAGGGCGTGAACAATGGCTACTTGGGTCTGAAGAATGTGCGGGTTCCGCTGAACAACATGCTGATGAAGAACCAGCAGGTCCTAGCCGATGGCACCTATGTGGCGCCCAAGAACAGCGTGCTCACCTATGGAACCATGGTAAGGATAAAACAATGTTTAGTCCTTTAAAATGTTTTTTTTACATTAAACCTTCCTTGTAGATGTTTGTACGCTGCGCTTTGATCCGTGACACCGCTCAGAGTCTGGCCAAGGCCTCCACCATTGCCACCAGGTATTCCGCCGTGCGTCGCCAGAGTCCCATTGATCCCAACCAGCCGGAGCCCCAGATTATGGAGCACACCACACAGCAGCTCAAGCTGTTCCCCCAGATAGCCAAGGCCATTGTTTTCAAGACAACGGGCGATGGCATCTGGAACATGTACAATGTGATTTCCGGGGAGATTGAACAGGGTAATCTTGATCGCCTGCCCGAGATGCACGCCCTCTCCTGCTGCCTGAAGGCCATCTGCAGTGCAGACGCCGCCGCTGGCGTGGAGACTTGCCGTCTCTCGTGTGGCGGACATGGCTACATGGACTGCTCCAACTTTCCCACAATTTACGGCATGACCACCGCCGTGTGCACCTATGAGGGCGAGAACACGGTGATGCTGCTGCAGACGGCACGTTACCTGGTCAAGGTTTATGGTCAGGCTCTGAATGGAGAGAAGCTGGTGCCGACGGTGGCCTATATAAATGAGGCCCTGAGCCAGCAGAAGTTTGTTAACTTTGATGGCTCCTTGGAGTCGATTGTGAAGGCTTTCCAGTTTGTGGCTGCCAAGTAAGTGGAGTTTGGTTTTTAATTTAAATGATTTTTATATTAAATTTCTCTTTGTTTTATAGCAAAACCCGTATTGCCTATGAGCAGCTTGAGCTGCGTCGCAAGCAGGGACATGGCACTGAGGTGGCAGCCAATCTGTGTGGAACCTTCCTGACAGCAGCGGCAGATGTGAGTCTAAATAACTACATTAGTAATTAATTATAAATACTTATGTTTACCCCAAAATTACAGCTTCATGGCCGCGCTTTCTTGGCCCAGACTGCTTATACGGAGCTCTTGGAGCTGTCGCGACAGGTCTCGCCCGCCTTGGCTGATGTCCTGAAGGTGGTCCTAGAGCTGTACCTGGTGGATGCCTGCCTCAACCGCATTGGGGACTTCCTAAGGGTAAGATTTCCCAGCTCTAGCCTCAAGTCTTCCCATTTAAGCATCTTTCTTTCCTACAGTTCATTGAACTCACTGATCAAGATGTCACCAAGCTGGAGGTCCGCCTGGAGACTTGCCTGAAACGTTTGCGTCCGAATGCCGTCACCCTGGTGGACAGCTTTGATCTGCACGATCGCGTTTTGGACTCCGCCCTGGGCAACTACGATGGCAATGTCTATGAGCACATTTTCGAGTCGACCAAGAAGAATCCTCTAAACAAGGAGCCAGTGAATGGATCATTCCACAAGTACTTGAAGCCCTTTATGAAGGCTCACCTCTAGACGATTCCAGCTGATTATTACTCGGGAATTATCCTCACTACTGTTACTGTTGTAAATATAATCTGTATATTTTGTAATGTTTTTGTATTGTTTTCGTATTTTCGCTTAGCAAATCGTCTGAAAGACAAACGAAATTAAGTTGAAACTAGGCTTTAAATAAACAAAATTTAAACAAAAGGCGAAGTTTTAGTGTGTGACTTAACTAAAACGCTTTATTAGAGTGGTTTCTTTCAGATGGTGGAGTTGCAAGATGGAAAGTAACTCTGTGACTTGAAGCACTGACCTACGACGACGAACTGCCCTTGGAGGTGCGCTGGGCGTAGAGACGCCTCAGCAACCGGTTACCAGCCAGGAATGTGAATACTGCGATGGGTATCAGCAAGCGCAGCGTCTGGAACATGTCAAGTTGCAGCCAAAAGACAAAGAACAGCACCAGAATGCCACCAAAGCCCGCATGGAAGCCCAGAGTGCTGGGCGCCAGCGTCAGGTTGGACACATTGATGCCCAGCTTGCCCCAGAACACGAAGAGCAATACCAGCGGGGTGATGCACAGTCCGGTAAAGATATCCGACACAATGCGAGGCGGCCGCTTGTCGGGCACGCGGAACTGATGCACAATCTCAGGCAGGGGACCCGATGTGGTCTTGGGCTTGACTTCTGCAAGGATCACATGATTACTATCCATTTTTAGGTCTCACAAAAATACAACCTACCCTTGTCCTCGTTGAATTTCAGCTGCACTTCTGCCACCAGCCACTCGAAGGAGTTGGACAGCGAGGCATCGCCCACGGTCAGGTAGATGCTGTAGGTGCCGCTCTGGTAGTTAAAGTTCTTGCCGTTGTTGCCCACATCCATGTCGAACTTGTACGCCTTGCTGCTGTCCTGCTCGGCCACAAAGATGATCTCCTTGTCTGTCTTCTTGTTGTGCAGACGAACGAAGGCCTGGTGGACAGCCAGGGACTTGCCGCTGGACTCCTCGACGAGGACAGCCTTCAGCAGCAGCTTCTGGGTGCTGTCGGCGGAGAGGACCTCCTGCAGCTTGCCGGGATAGTTGACGCTCTGCTTGCGGGTGGCGGCACTGGCATCGGACTCTGCAATGCCCAGCTCCAGGGACTGAACCTTGACGCGTCCGAGCACCTTGAACTGCAGGGTCTGCGTGTACACACCGTCGGCATTGAGTTCCGCTTGGTAGCTTCCACGGGCCGGCTTCAAGCTGGCCAGATCCGCCACGTAGGTGGTCTTGTCAGAGGATTTCGATGCCACAGTCACTTTCTCGGCCAGCACGGATTTGTCCTTGCGAATCACCTTGGCAGTAATGGCCTTGGGAGCCGGAGACAAGGGCTTGCCCAGCAGATCAACCACAGCCACGTTCAGAGTGGGAGACTGCGCCTCCAACTGTCCGTTGCCGATGAGCTGCACGCACACGGGCGCAATCTTCTCGGCTCCGCTGATGGTCTTCAGCGCCTCGATTAGCACATGAGCTCCCTTGGCGGTTTGGACGGATCGCCGGCTCAGGAAGTAGTTGGCAAACTTTACAGCCTGCTCGGCAGTCACGGGCGATGGCTTGTTGAAGCTCTTGGCCACGCCGAAGGCACCGTTGATGATCAGGGATGTGATGCTGAGGCCGCCTTCGAACTGCAGCAGCTTGCCATCGACCTCATCTGCCTGCACGATTGCATCCTCAACCCTGTTGGCAATGAAGGAGGCACTGCTTCCGAGCTGAGTGGCCACGTTGAAGGCATAGCCCAGTCCAGTGAGCGTGTCGTCTTTCTTGAGCAGCTCCTGCAGGCGTTTCACTACCTTTGCCTGCGTGGCCTCATTGATATCCACACCGAGAATCTTGTGGGTGACCACTCGGTAGAAGATCTCCTGGCTGCTGCCCAGATCGGAGTTGAGGGAAGCGTACACCTTGGAGAGCAGCGCCTCGTCCAGCTTGGCCGAGCAGCCCAGGTTCTTGCTGGCACCAATGTAGTAGTAGTCCTTCTCGAAGCTCTGCAAGGAGTTAAAGGAGTATTAATACGTGTAAAAATGGGCGTGTCCAGGAAGGACCCACGTTCAGCTTGGACTCCGCATGCAGCGTGGCAATCTTCTTGCACAGCGGCTCCTTCTGAGTGGCATCGGTCAGCTGGATGTTGAGGCTGGAGAAGAAGATGGACTGCAGGTCGCTGGAGCCGAAGCCATCAACGAAAACCTTTTGCAGGCGGGTGAGATCCTTGGGCCCCAGGTGACTGTCCACGGTGCGGGCGCTCCACGTCGGCCCGCAGGCGACCAGCACGCAGAGGAGCGTCAGACCTGAAAAGAGGGAAAAGAAAAAGGTGAGATTCTAAGTCGCCGGCAACTGCTGCTAACCACAAAAATCCGACAGCGACGCCGGGCGAGCGCCGACCTCCGAGCAGCCGGCGTTTCGCTGTAGGTGGCGTTGAGGCCTTGGTTACGGGCCGAAAGGCTACCCAATATACGCACCTAGCTTTAACATTTTCCTATTCAGGGGATCGCGCTTCCACACGCCACTTATTTTCTATTAGGAAATTTTTCAGACACGTCACATATAGGGCCGGTGTCGCTTGGAGAGTGTAGTGTGCCCGCATTCCTTTCCGCTCATAAAGCCAAAAAGTCTCTGTCCCACCCGGTTGGTGTCGTTTCGTTATAGGCAATTTTCTCCTTTTTATGTCTTTTTTAGCATATATAAAAAGTATATTTAAATGCCCGATAGGCCGTAGCAGATTGTTTAGTTGTGCTCCTTGCGAAAAACACCCTAAAATTAGAGAAAAATAACTTTGAATGAGTGCAAGTTGAAGCCGGTACCGGTGCTGCCAGATCGCAAGAGGAAAATCGCGCTTAAAAACTTGCACTGCCAAACATCTCGACTATCGATAACGATAGTTATTCTCATATTACCCGCTTTTTTTAAATTTTAAAAAAGCTTACATTTTAAACTTGTATATTGCCAACTTAATTATGTTTAATGAAGGAGAATGAAGAATGCGCAGAAGGAAACCCTTTTCTCCAAGACTTGATAAATACGAAAGCTCTCTAAGGAGCGAATTTCTCAGTGCACTCATTAATGGGCCGGGTTATAGAATAGCTCTTCTTGAACGTCTTGGTGGGATCCCCGTCCTCATTCCACAGGGTAACAGCCGTGGTGCAGTAAAGCGGATACTTTTGGGTCAGAACCTCCACGGCCTCCTCGTTCTTTGGCGCCACATCCTTGCAGAACTGGTCATAGTACTCCGTGCGGTCCTCGGTCACCTCTTCTGGAGCCGATGCCTGGCGATTGTACTCGGCGAAGAGCTCCTGCCACAGGAACTGCTCCATTCGGTTGGCTCTGGTGGCTGGAATATCCATAAACTTATTAATACTTTGCCTGTTATTATGGAGTTTAGACTTACGCAGGACTTTCTTGATTTTGGGCGGACCAAAGCTGGTCTGCGATTCGGTGAGTTCCGTGGAGCACGGCCCCACTGGGAGGACAAAGTTATTGCCACGATCCACCATTATAAATACTAATGTTTCGGTACTAAGACTAGGATAAATAATTTATTCGTTTGCCAGCCACTGACAGCTTACAAGCTACGACCAGGCGACTCCTTCGATCCAACAAAACAACCAAGCCAGTCATTGCTAGGCAACGGGTTGCTCCTCTGGACTTGCCTCGGGATCTGAAGCTCCTGGCGTCTCGTCTTCCACTATGAGGGCGACCTCCTTAGGCTTCAGAATCCAGTAGTAGACTATGAGCGTGGCCAGGAAGAGCACACCGCTGTACACGATCCACTCCCAGATGAAGCCTATCCACCAGGACTCCCACTCCTCGTTCACAAACCAAATGGTCGACACGGTGATGTTCTCCGCCATGGTTAGGACCAAGTAGCCGCCATACCAGAGACGAATGCTCTTGAAGCTCACCCGGAACTCCATCAGCACAAAGATGTATATGTAGGCCAGGAGCAGGAGGAACAGGGTGCGGCTCCAGCTGCCCCGGCAACGGGTTTCCAGGACCAGGCAGAACAGCATCAAGGCGTAGTGAACACCGACCAGGATGAAGAAGGCACGCGGATAGAAGACACAAAAGGTGGACAGCGCCAGCATCCGCATGATGATGAAGGCGACCCATCCGAAGAAGGACACTGTTTTGCCCGCAAAGTCATCCTGCTGGATGCCATTCACTATCTTTGTGGGCCGCGGAAAGTAAAAGTCCACCACATCTTTGGGCGTCAGGGGAGATGGAGCTTTGGGTGTCTGTGGAATCAGGATGCTCTGATCATCCGCCGCATCCTCGCTTACTTTTCCCAAGAGAAGCTTTGGCGGATGAGGCACATTTTGCTTGATGTACAGCTGAGCGTTGACCAGAAGCATGTCCTTGAAGGTTTCCAATTGGGACAGAGGCCTAGTGACCCGACGACTTTTTGTGGTATTCTTATCCGACATGGTTCTCCGCAGGTCGGGAGTTGGGGGATCATCTTCGGTGGGCTGCAGCACAGGCAGCTCAGGTGGAGCTGTTTTTGGCGGAGGCGGTGGTGCTGGAGTCTCGGGAATGCTGTCCAGCACCTCGATGGTATTCACATCACCCAGATCCTCGTGTCGCACTTTCAGCTTGGGTCTTGTTCCCTGAATCTTTTCCTCATCTGTGGCATTGTCTCGGGGCCCGGAATGCAATAGAGCTCGAGTTTCCATCTGCTCCAAGGCATCGTTGTCCACCTCGTCCTCACCCTGGAAGTGCAACTCGTGGGAGGCTTCACCGGGGTTAAAGAGCGACGTTCGGGATCGAAAGTTCTCCATGATCTTGTCCGATTCTGGGAAGCTGGTTATGGTGCGCTCGGACTCGCGTTTCCTACGAGCAGCCTCGCAGCAAAGGCGCTCATTCTGCTCCAACTGACAGCGATGGCCATCCACCTGCTTGGGCGTGGCCCAAGGATAATGCCGACCCACTCGCCGCTGGCTCTCAATGCGATGATAGCTGGTGGTCACAGCTGCCAAGTCAATGGCGGAGAATACCAGAGACATAGCCTGGACAGCAGCTGGAAAATGGTAATTTAATTTATAAAGAATTTTACGAATGAACCAGGAAGACTTACAGGTCTCATAGTTCCGGAACATGTCCTGGGCCAGCATGTGGTACAGCTGCAGGATGATCTGTGGAGCTGCCTGGGCGTAGGCCTGGATGAACAGATACAGCTCGATATTGGAGGTTTGCTCTGCCTTGGCCAAACACTTCATGCGCTCCACATCGTCGTCGTCGTGGAAGAGTCCCTCGATGGCCCAGAACAGGCGCGAACAAAACCTTATCGGTGAGAGTTATCAGACCTGACAGTGACCCACATCGCTGCGACTCACCTAAACACCACGAAGAAGGGAAATAGCAGGAGCTTAACCAGTCCAAGGGCAAGGGCAGTGCACTTATTCCTATCCGAGCAGGCGCAATCGCGCTGCTCCCTGGAGGCCAACACTAAAAGGAAGGTGATCAGTGGGGGAAGGATCACCAGGACCAAAGTGCCCGCTCCAAAACCCGGTTCCTTTTGGCTAAAATGCTGATAGCTCAGAGCCAAATCCGAGGCGGTTTGGACTATGTACACGAGGACTCCCAGGCAGGCAGGGACTATGTAGGAGACCCATATCCGTGTCCTACTCCTAATGGCGTAGCCGAGTATGTGAGGCGGTGGACTGGCGGCATGGGCCACCGGTGCCTCCATGTCTGTTATGAGGCCACTTCTTGCGGGGGAACTCCCTTTGATGTTAAAGTAAAAAAGGAGGATTCACATCTGTAGCTTGCGAAATCCGGCGTAAAACTGAACCACTATGAGTAACCGCCTCTCTCTGGGAACCATTATCAGTGCGTGAGATAAGATAAAACAATTGTTAAGGTGAGAAATACCACGTTTGTTTACGTTTTTTGCGGCATGAATGAGAGAGTCACTGATTAAAATAAAATATAGTGAAGCATGCTAGTAAAAATAATTTAAATTTATGGGAGTGGATAATGTTTTATAAAGTTTAAATTAAATTAACATACTCCTCTTGAAGCAGTCATTAATAATTTTAAACTCTTTAAGACAACTACACCATTTTGAACTTAAAATTCAAGAAAATGGGCGTTGTCCGAAAAGGTTTATGAAGGCAGAAATTATGAAGAAAAATTTAACCTAATAAAAACCAGCTAATTAATAAAAATTATCAACCTAAATAATAATTTTCAACCCAAAATAAAACTCAACTTCTTTTAGTTCTTGAATTTATTTACTCTTTTAATAGACACTTTTTAAAACACAATACTACGGTTGAGAGGTGTAGATGCTTTGGACCTAGGAGTCGTACCAGGTCTTCTTCATCCAGTTGGAAGGCTTGCAGGGCTCGTCGAGGACCACAAAGGCTCCGGCTGGCTGCTGCTGCTGCGGCTGCTTCGACCGGCGACAGCCCACGGCATACTTGGGATTCCCCTCGATGATCGACGAGTTATCCCGACAGTTGGAGGCATTCTGCAGGACAGAGGCTCTCCGGCCATACCTGGCTGGCTTCTTGGCTGCATTGCCGCCCACATCCTCAAAGTGGGCCGCCGCCGTGGGCTGTACTGGCTCCTTGATCTGTCCACGCTGACGCGAAGTTCTCCGTTTGTGCGGAGCCTGAGGCTGTCGTGCCTCCACTGAGGAATCCGAGCTCTTGCGCAGACTGCCAGGCATCCCTGGGGGACCTGCCTCCAATTCCCTTGGACGCTCTCTAAGCTGATAGTTGTACTGGGCCCGGCGGTACTCCGGCGTGGCTGTGACCTCCGAGGGAGGAACGGTCACCAGGACGGGCGTCTCCAGATCCTCACCCGCCTGATGATGCTGGACAGAGGGGGCGTGATTCACGCCCGAGGTGGGCAGCCGGAAGCAGGAGGTGGGCTTCTGGACGACGGGACGGGAGCGGGGAAAGTCCTGGTAATTGTTGCGATACTCCGGATTAAATTCGATCTTGCCGCGCAGCCGCAGGAAGGGCTCCCGGGGCTTGCCGCGCTCCGGCATCTCGGTGATGTGCGGGTCTCGGAAGCTCTCGTGGTACTCGGGAATCTCTTTGGTGAACTCCCCGCGCGGACGCAGATGGTCATCCGTCTTGAGGGACTTCTCTTTGGCCATGTGCTTGGGTGGGTCAATGAATTTGTCGCGATACTCCGGCACCTCGGGACTGGGCTCACAGGCGCCCTCGGAGCCGGACACGCGCAGGTTGTCGTCCTTCTTAATCGGAGCACTTTTCGAGTAGTTGGCATACATTCGGAAGCTGTCCCTGTACTCCGGCACGGCCACAAACTCTCCTTGAATCTTGATGCTGCTCATCTGGGGTATGGAGTGCGCCTTCTCGGGAAACTGCTGGACGAACTGGCGGCGGTACTCGGACGGCTCTGGCTGCTGGCCCTGCTGCTCACGGTCCACGGCCTGGGCCCGCATCTGCAGGTGGCAACGCTGCTGCTCCTGGGCGGCCACATCGCGGCGGAACTTGTCCGCGGCAAGCTTGCTGGTGGGATGGTTGTGATTCCTGGCCGCCAGCTCTGACTCGTCGAGGAAAACCTCACGAGGCAAGATCTTGGCGCTGGGATCCACCATGGGGGCCATGAGGTACGAGGAGTTCTTCATGCCATCGGCGCCACTGGTGGCCTCTCCGCTAGCTCCGACGCCGCCGTTGCCCAACTGCAGGTTCTCCGGATTGCGAACCGGAAAGGTGCGGGAGCTGAGGGAAGAATATGAAAAAATGTTATAAAATAAAATATATATACTCACAATTGCAGATCCTCGGGCGTGTACCAGTGGTATTTCTCCTGGTGCTCCGACAGCAGCTGCATTAATCCCTCCAGACGCAGCGACGTCGCTCGCCTCAGCAGGGATCTGGGACGGTTCTGGGGGCCTTGGCCACGGAAGTGCTTGCGATACTCGCTCTTCAAGGATCCAAAACTGACCACCGGCTCGTCGCTATTGTACAGACAGACGTTGCTCCGCGTGTGCAGCTGGACGGGCTGGCGGCGACGGAAGTACTTGAGGTCATCAACGGCTATATACTCGTGCGGATGCTTGATGGCGAACCGGCTGAGGTCGCCCTGGTTCTTCTGGTTGGCTGTGAGATCCGGCTCGGAGAAGGAGCGATTCCAGCCAAAGTCGGCATCAAAGCTAAGGTAGGGAGAGGAGCAAATGGAGCTGGGTATTAGAAGAGCAACCGATTCGTCTAGTCTTTGGCTGCAAACTGAGCGTAAAAGCTACGGGTTTAGCTGTTGGTGGTCGTCGCCACCACGACCAAATAACAGGTAGGTTCCTAAATAATGGGGCCAGCCCATCTCCCCCAAAGCATTTGCAGTTGGGAGCCTTCCAGGCGGCTGCCTTGGACTTGGTAGGAAAGCCAGTAAAGGCATTTTGCCCGCTTGCCACTACCACAGAGCCACCTCCCTGGGCCAGCCATGGCGTGTCGGGGCAATGTTGCTAGGCACACTCACAGACATTGGTAAACAAACTAATGAATATGGCAAAAGGATGAAATTGCTGCAAATTAGAAAATTGTCTTTCGGATGCGAAGGGAGCAGCCGGTGGGTAAAGACAGGGCTGGTCAGAGGGTGGATTTAGGGGTCTGGAGTTTATAAAGAAGGGACAGGAACGAACATTTAATTTTATTCCATTTTTAATCCTTATCCTTATTACATCAAAAATTCCTTAATTATTAAATTTTAATAATGAAACGGATTTTCTAAACCCTAATTTCCTAGAAGCTGCTCCTGTTCATATGCAAACCCACCCAAACCCCTATTAATTATTAGTTTTTGAGATACAAAAATGTTTTAAAATATCAAATAAATTAAACAAATTTTTATATAATAATTTTTTAATGTCCTAATCTCCTCCAATCTGCTCCTGTTCATATGTGAAACCCACCCACCCTTTCAATCGATGCCAATCAATAGCTCACAGTGTCTCCGGCTCCGTCTCCGTTCCCTTTACCCCAACCTTTGTTAGTCCTGACAACGACTCCGGGTCCTTGGCAATATCCATATCCGGAAATGAGTTTTTTGTTGAGGCATTGCCAAGGACTCGTGTAGGACTCCCTGTGGGCCATTAAAAATGCACAAGGATTGCCCGTCGTCAAAGCTGAACCTGCGAGCATGCAAATTGCAAGTCTCCCTTTGGCTTTTATGGCCCTTTGTACTGGCTAAGCTAAATGTGACCACAAGCACCTGTTGAACGGCTTACCTGCACTTTTGGACTTGTAGTACATTGGAATTTCGAGTTCTCACGTGTGGGAAAATCTGTGCCAGCGCCCACCCACCCAGTGGTTATAATTGATGGCTGCCAAAAGGTTTATACTACGCAATCCTCTGGCCAAGGAGTGTGCGTGATTTGCTGGTTGAATCAGAGAATCAGAAACGGAAACAGACAGAAAGAAGGTGGGGGAGAAGGACCTGGCCAAGTCTGACCCAATTTCAGCCAAAGGAAACTCTGAGAAAGTCAAAGGAGCACGGAGCTCGCTCGGACTAATCCTGACAATGCCAAATGACCTTTGGCTATTTTTAAAGCGGCGCCAGCCAGCGGAACGTCGCAACCCCATTTAAATATGCTAATCAGTGGGTCAGCGGTAATGCCAGGACACTCACATAATTACAGTTGCAGATTTATGACGTTTTAATTGCTGTTACACGGCCCAGTCACGCCACGGGGCGTATACGTAATGCAATAAACAAGAATGCACCATTATGTTAACCACCAAACGGACAAGGTCAGCCGCAAACCGGGAATTCGATTAGCTTCAACTGCACTAGCTGCAGAGTTTAAATTAGCAGGCTAAACAAGAGGGCAGGTCTCTTTAGTCAGGATTAAGACTAAGATATTCTATATCTATATCTATATCATATAGCTGCCATACTAATGTTCGATACATTTTTAGAAAAAAATGTTTAACTTGGCTGTTTTTCAACATTTTTGCATAATTTTCGAGATAGCCATTTTAAATTATTCCATAATTTTGGTAAAAATTGTATGAAAATCGGACGACTATATCTTATAGCTGCCAAAGGGACGATCGGCAAATTAATATAAAAAAAATTATAACTAGATGTAAATACATTGAAAAACAATGAATGTATTTACATCTACTCTGAGATATAAGCTTATTTTATTATAAGCCCTTATCTTTTTTTGAGAAAAAGGGTATATTTTCATTTTTGGTGGAAAATCGAATTTTCAATAATTCATAACTCAGCCAAAAATGC